>JAYKKM010000054.1:1570000-1882500 GCA_035772405.1 Chrysogorgia sp. JL179-B06 | reverse complement strand
TAACTTCTTTTGAAGATTTTCGTTTCTTCGCTTTCTTTTTGAGATATATCAGTTTGTTTGATGTGCAAATGTCCGGATGCATAATGACATATTTGAGAAATGTGTGTATCACTTTCATTCTCGAACGAAATCCTTCAAAATCAAGAAGTTTGGTGTTGTGGGAGAAACACGCACATGTGTTATTCACACTTTAGTGTTTTTTATTTGATGAACGCAAAGATATACACCATTCTCAGATAACTCATTATGCATGTGTGACGTAAATTCCGTACATTTGCATATCAAACAAACTGATATATCTCAAAAAGAAAACGAAGAAACGAAAATCTTCAAAAGAAGTTACTTTATCATTTTAAAAGTTCTTCCAAATAAGACAATAAAATTTTTTGAGGTCAGGGGTACTTTAAAGGAAATCAATGGGAAGGATTTTACGACCCAACCGGACCGGTTGCGAAAAATGCAACTCCAAGGCCTTCGGAGAGAATTGAACTCACGCCTCCGCGAATCTAGTGCGGCGCTCTGACGTACAGTAGGCCGTTGCTGAGAGCGAGTCGTGAGTTGATATGGTTGATGGTAATGCTGGTGAACATTTATAGGGTATATTAAAATTATATTGTTGAGGTACACCAACATGGCGCCTATTACATCAAGTGAAACAATCCATAGTCTTCCCACTGTTACCATGAAAAAATAGATTCAAATATTTTTAATCACCTCCAGTTTTGTTGTTATAATAATACCAGAAGCCTTCGGGAGTTTGGTAAGCTGCCCAGCTTTCGATGTCAGAAGCAACACTAGATTCCACAGAAGTACTTTCTTTTGATTTGCTTTCTATGTTAGGTTTAACTACAAAATAATTAAATAATTAAAAACATAAAATGGTCAAATAAGACAAAAAGACCTTGCCAACGAACTACTTGCATACAGTTACAATGAAGTTTTTTTTCATGATATACTTACTACTTTGTTCAACAGGTGAGATACTAGATGTATTTAAGTTTTTCACATCCTTATTGTACGCTTTCAAGGCCGCCTATAAAATAGTTCTATTTAGAATAACTGAAAACAAATTTTAAGTCCATTAGAATCACTAAATCGACCCATTCAGTTTCAGTAGCTGTCTTGAGATTACGCAACTCTGTTGAGATTTATACATAGATATCCTATCAGCTCATATATTCAATCTGACGTCCTATACTATATTTATACCCTATATCTCCTATCGTATCTCCTATCGTACCTCCTAAGTCCTATCCTACTCCTATCCAATCTCCCATCATTTCCTAATTTTAGTAGACCAAGGGCTATAACTATAACTATATGGAAAATTTACATTTTTCATCATCATCATCAATCAACATTCATAAAAAATATGGCGATCAGTCGATTATAATAAAAAACAACTCAACTCGTCATGTATTTAAAAAATACTATAAGTATAAACGCTACTCCTGTCTCAAATGTAATTTAAGGAACACATGCGAACTCGTTCTTTATGTGATTAATATTAATATCGTAAGTATAGGGGACAACTGGAAACCTATACGCTACTTTGTCCACTGCGCACGACCTATTTACATAAACTTTTTCTTTTCTTTTATTTTACACTCTGTCAGTATTAATTATTTAATATTATTGTAACTATCTTATGAATCAATTGAATGAATCTATCTCCGATCCTATGCTATCTCCTATTCTATCTCCCATTCAATCATCAATCCAATCTCCAAGATCCTATCGTAACCATAATCCCTTACCACATCCTATCTTATCCTATAGTACATGTATATATCCTACTTTATTATTCAAGAGTATTCTAAACTATTTCTAATACAAGATATTTTACGTATGAAGAACGAAGTTAACTGAAGTTGGCTGAATTACTCAGAAAAAATTCAGATCTTCATAAGCCAATCAAATCTACATATTTAATACATTTAAAGTGTCACTAAGACGAAATATCTACCACGACATTTCACCAAAATTTAATTTGTACGAGCTTTATTTGGATTTGTAAAAATCGTAAATAATTCATGAAGAAAATTCAAAAGAAATTAATATTTAATCAGCATCTTTAACAAGGATAAACATTGATTAATAAAACATCAATGTTTTACCAAAGTTAACTTGCTCAAATTGAGCTTTTTCGGAGTTAAAATAATTTGTTTGTACCTTTTCTAGAACTTCCAAACAAAGTATGCTTCATATATTCTATTCATTTTACAAGTTCGTTAAAATA
The DNA here is from genome assembly GCA_035772405.1 of Chrysogorgia sp. JL179-B06. Taxonomy (NCBI): domain Eukaryota; kingdom Metazoa; phylum Cnidaria; class Anthozoa; order Scleralcyonacea; family Chrysogorgiidae; genus Chrysogorgia; species Chrysogorgia sp. JL179-B06. The sequence goes on along the minus strand of JAYKKM010000054.1, from coordinate 1,880,261 downwards.
TTCGCGATCGATGTTTATGCATGGCAGCAAGCAGGTTTAACGTTTTTACGTTTTTAAAGTACTGAAAAAAATCCTCTGTCGTGGATTTTGATGTTGCGCGGCGTCATATAATAAAAACAAACGTAATAATTATAAAAAAAAGGGATCGTACTACAGGACAATATAGGGCAACAACATTGACCATAAATATTGAATTCATCAATATATGTGGTCGTTCTTCTGATTCAATTCTGACGGAATGTTGATGCGACATTATTGAAGACCACATCACAGCTCAAAGTTCAACAAAACAATTTGGGGCAAAAGATGGCAACATATTATAAGGCAATCGAACCTCGCGTACCAGCTGAGGACATCTTATTGTAGTCAAAGAGCAAAGTATAAAAACGCATTTTAGATCAGTTTTAACTGCAACTGGTTGCATATCGTTAGTTCTTGATAATTACAAGCATTTTACTTACGCTAGACGTTACTCACAAAGAATACACACGTAAACCTTTGCTTAGCTCTTTTGCCACCTCGACATCGCTTTCCTCGTTCAGAGAGACTCTTTTCTGGCAGAGCTTTCCAAAACAAGCCGGTTTAATCCAAGTTTTAAACAGTCTCGTCGCTCATATACTGTACTATCTGACCAATTCCCTGCAGGCACGTTCATCCCAGCTAGGAAGAGTTTCTTCGCTGACACTTCCTTCAATTCCTCTCCGGACACATTCATCTGTGTGATAATGTACAGTGTATCGTTTTCCACCTATCCAACCATCCGTTAGTGGACGCAGAAAAATCTTCCGAGTCTTCTAGTTGTTTGGCAATGATGAGGGCGATCTTCCTGAATCATGGGTACACTGACACGAATATTGGATTCTCGACAACGAACATACCATTTCCACAAGTAAGAATTTCTCTTGGTTTGTCTCCCATTCCCTCATGATCTGCTATTTCAATTTCATGATACCTGGGATTTCCCGCAACCGAATTTTTCTACAAGTTTCCGAATCCCAAATGTCGGATTCTTCTTGTGAAATTCAAGGAGTTCAACTCATTGAGCTAAATCAAGGCAGCTGCGACCACTAGTTTTATGGTCTTTACCTTTCGAGATGATTTGTCTTTTGTGTCCTTCACCATGGATTGAACTACATGGGTTTTGGGAATGGTGTATTTCGTCATGTTTTGTGTTGGTGAGGAGACTTTGATTGCACTGTAGACAGTTGGCTACACTAGATCCTGCTTTCCAGCTATGCAAAAACAGAGCGATTTTCTGATTTGTTGCTAGCTAGTATCTGTCCCACATTGTAATGGTAGGCATGACTGTCCATGAAGCAAAGCAGTTAAAAAAGTTGCGATGTTGTTTAGTTTGACTTAGACCAGGAAAAATAACAATGAGTTGGATCCCACCAAAAAATGTTTTCTCTGCGGACTTGGAGAAATCAAGAAATCGGTCTGGAGGACAACTTAAAGCCCAGCCCACCAGGTGGCACCGCCACTGTGCTTATTTGCGTTACTGTATAGATTCAGTAATTATGCTAGAAGCTGGATATATATATATATATATATATATATATATATATATATATATATATATATATATAAATATATATAGAAACCGAGGTTTAAATATCAACAACAGTAGTATAGTAAGTAGGGCTGCGAGCCCAATCGACGTCAAACGTGAATATAAACACCAAAACATCACCAAATTTGCCAAATCATGATTCGACAAATTTGGTGATGTTTTGGTGTTTATATTCACGTTTGACGTCGAATAAGCTCGCAGCCCTACTTACTATACTACTACAGCGATCGTTAGTCAATCTAGACACCCTTCGCGCGTTCTCTACTAAATTGATGTCAAACACACGCGAGACTAGCGAAACAATACCAAGTTTATACTAAATTTGACACCATTTCAACCACATTTAAAAAATAGAGAGTGTCGTTTCAAAATTCTCACAAATTACATTTAGGAAAAAATAGAAAGTGTTATTTCAACATTTTCGCGTGTTAAAAAAATAAAATGTGGTACGAGCCCACTCTCACATATTAAAAAATAGAGAGTGCCGTTTCAACATTTTCACAAATTTGTCAAATCGTATTTAAAAAATAGTCGTTTCAACATTTTCACAAATTTGTCAAATCACATTTAAAAAATAGTCGTTCCAACATTTTCACAAATTTGTCAAATCACATTTAAAAAATAGAAAGTGTCGTTTCAACATTTTCACAAATTTGTCAAATCACATTTAAAAAATAGTCGTTTAAACATTTTTACAAATTTATGTATCGTAAAAGTGTCTCACGCGTGATAAAATTGCCACCTGTTATGCAAATTAGGTTATTGCCACCTGTTAATAATAGATTAGTCCGTTTGTTCACTATTTTCAGCGTTTGTCGCCTCTTTTCTAAAATGGTGATCGTACACATATTTCGACGTTGTGATTCCTCCCGACAACAAGCCCAAGAAAGGCACGTATGGCGTCACAATCGCGACAATGCTCTCAACGTCTTTCTTTAATAACGGGTCTTTTTGCAACTCGTCGTTTAGTTCGTCAGGGTTCTCAATAGCGTTCAACCCATCCAGTAGGCTAGCGAATTTACTGATTAGCAAATCGGTGAGAAAAGCGTTTGCGATTTCCATTCTCTTCAACTCATATTGGCGCCATATCTTGTCGATGACCTTTGCGGACGCTTTTTTAATATACGCTTCAGATTGGCTCACCACACCGTCGCCAGACAGTCTAATAAGTTCGGCTCTCCTAACGTCAATGTCGTCTTCCACAGTCGGGGCACTAGCGGCTTGAGTATCCTCAACTAATTCCTCAATCGTGGGGTTTTCTTCACTTTTGCGTTTCACCATCACGCTATTACTTATACCCATATTTTATTGCGGAATAACAACTTCGTGACTGTACGGATAGCGCAGTGAGATTTCGAGTCTAGCGTACTTATTATTTTTTAATGCGGTCACAATCGCCGACGATTTTTCTCTGCTAATGTTTCCAAGGTAATCGTCAATAACAACCTTCATATCACTTCTACTTGGGCAGTAGAAGCAAATGAGCTTACTAATGTTTTCTCTATACGGTTTTGCGATCGACGTCAGTTGTTGTGTGATGACAATAACGCTCAACATAAAATGTCGCGCACTAAAAGCTAAGTTGACCAATTGACTAGTCCTATTCTTAACATCTTGAGAGCTCGCACAGTCGTCCAACACAATCAGAGTGTTAGTGCCTTTAAAAACATTTGTTACACACTTGAGAACAGCGTCGACATTGTCCTGTGTGCAGTCTATCGCTAGCACGTCAGGGTCACGCACATATTTCCAATCTTGGTACGCTTTGTTCCACTCGAAAGTAGGACAAATCAACACAATGTAGTCAAATTTACCACGGTACTCAGATTCCAATGTTTCCAGCAAATAATGTGTCTTACCACAAGCTGTCATACCAACAATTAACATATTAAACGGAGTCTCCATTAACTCACGTTTGATTTAATACTGGATTGATTGCAACCCATTGTTCATAAAGTTGACCAACCCATCACTTATCACAAACACCCTGCACATAACATTCGCAGTCGTCGCTTTCTTAGTGATCTCAAGAAGCACACCGGATTGTGTGTTTACAATGTTCTTGCCAGTGGCGACATTGCGATTATCTTGAACACTCCTCAAGTCGATGACTAACGCAAAGCCATCTTTATAGAACTTCTGTATGGTCATGAACTGAGCGTGTTCTTCACCCAACCCAAACAGTCGTTTCGCTTCTGCATAGAACTTCGACTTTGGGATGCCTTGTGAGTACACACTATTTGGCACACCTTCAATTGTGACTCTAACACTCTCAATATTTGGGTAAAGAAACTCCTCGCTGTCTGTTCGCACCTTATTCGTGAATAGCAACACGATTGCCTTCATGCTTTTTCTTGGCAGATTGACGTTTTCATTCACAATGGTCGTACCTTTATCCCATTCGGTGGTTTTCATCAATGTAACGTGCTCATACGACAAACTACGACCACTTGCATAGCCCGACGCTATTTCGTCAGCGAGCTCCTGGTTATCAATCGTTTCGTACTCAAGCTCGAGGTTCTCCAGAGTGTACCCACCCACAGCGCTACCGGATTGCGCCACCATGATGTCTGTGGCCTTCGGAAGTGTGATCACATACTGCAAGTTGTTGTTCATGCTAAAAGGAGCGTACAACCCGTGGTCATTCATGATCTTGCCGAGCTTAATTCGCTGCTTTGTTCCAATCACACCAAACATCAACGCGTCACTAACTTTAGCGACGTTCCCACTCGTCGCACCACTGTCATCCTTAGAAACTAGCTTTCTCAAGTTCTCACCACCAATACCATAGTCAATCATTTGGTCTCGCGCAGTAACACTCTCCCAAAGGTCGCGATAAACACCAGTGTAATTTTCCCCATTGTTGTCATACACAGTCTCCCCAGCTAGTCTCACAACAAGTTTCTCAACCAACAACTTGCTCACATTGTTCAAGAACCAACTTTTGGCGTTTGCATTCTTAAAGTCAAACACTAGACCCAACGATCCAGGCACCAAACAGCTACTAACCTTGAGCTTCGGTATATCAATGTAAAGTTCCTCACCAGGACTGACTTTATTAGGGTTCAACGTGATTACGTGTTGCGTTCTCACCCCTTTTATGACGCCCATGGTCGCTCGTCTAAAACCAGGGTTCAACTCTGCCGACGTGACGTTCATATACCTTTACATATGTTTTATCGCTACCGTTTTAGCTTGTAATAGTCATAGGCAAACCACGCAAGTACCACCGCGAGCACCCACAGATTTTGAGCCAACCATGCGAGACCCTTCGCACCCAACGTCAACATATTGTAAACTAAATTAGCCAATCCAACAGCCCATGGACCCATCTTCGTGATTGCGTTCTTAACAGCCTGTGCGAATGACTTTGTAGCCATAGCGCCTTTCATAACAGCAGACCTACCAGTGATAATAACAGTTGTCACAATTCCAGCTACTGAAATTGCCACAGCGCTCAACCCAACCATATTTTCTTTAGCCCATTTCTTGAATCTCTCTAACCTAGACAAGTCGTTGTTTCTGACCTCGTCGACAATAATTTTATTAGCTTCTTCGTGTTCTGGTTTGAGACCCTCCTGAAGTCGTATGTTATCCGCTTTCAACTCAGCTGTCTCACTAATGTTTTTATACTGCCGTTCTTTCACTGGGTCAGTCTCATTTAAAGCTTTCAAGCGGTAGCTATCAGCCATGACCTCTAAGGAGTTTATCTTCACATCGTTTGGACCACTTGGATTCAATATACCTGCGAGTTCTCTTATTTCCTCTTCAGTGGCGACCGTCGCGTTTAGCTCACTCTCTCGTGACTCTACTTCGGCTTCAACCTTATCACTAGCGGTAGAGACTATAGCGTCTGTCAATTCTTCTGTTGGCGCTATATCCTCAGACCTCAACTGTGCGTCAACCACACCACTTGACGTGTTTTTGTGTTCCTTTCCAGCTCGCTTGATGAGTTGTTTGAACTCTTTAACGACTTTAACAGCTTCTTTTGCGTTGCTATACTGAAACGTCTTACCTTGGTTCCTTGAGACAACAACTTTTACATCTCTAAACACAATACCGCTTTGCTTATCCCTCTTATCGAAAGTTATGGTTGACCCATCAATGAGCTCCTTTGAGTTCGGTCCATCTGCCTTTCTAATGTCCAATCTTAGAGCATTTTTGAAGAAGTCTTTTTTGTCTCTTACTATTGATGTCTTTATAGTTTGTCCAAGTCTCTCCGTTTTTGGTATGTCTTTAAGCGCGTCGTCTAAACCTATTTTAGAGCTCTCTGTTGGTGCTGCGAGGACTTTTATAGTCACCGTCTTACCATCGTCAATAAACGGCGTCTCTTTTTCTCTAACCCCTCTTCTATCCTGTTCGTACTGCAACTTATTTATTATATCATACAACTTGCCATGCTTGACACGCACGATGTCTGGCATGTCATCACCAACGTATTTATCGGTGATTAAACTATAGTCTTGAGTGACTTTTTCGAGTTCGTCGTTTATTTGATCGTCGGTGTACCTATCAAGTCTATCGAAGTCCTCCATCTCGATCTCGTCAAAACCTTCCTCACCTTCAGCCATATTACATTAGCTCACATTTTGAATATCGCTTTCTGGTATCCATGAATCACGTTTGCTTTCTAGTTTAGATAATTGTACGCAAGCCACGCGAATGTCACCGCAAACACCCACAGATTTTGAGCTAGCCAGGCAAGACCCCTTGCGCCTACCACCAGCGCGTCGTAAACTAAGTTAGCTAATCCAACAGCCCATGGACCCATCTTCGTGATTGCGTTCTTAACAGCCTGTGCAAACGACCTCGTGGCCATAGCGCCTTTCATAACGTTAGACCTCCCAGCGATAATAACAGTCGTCACAATTGCTGCCACTGAAATCGCTAAAGCACTCATCCCAACCATATTTTCTCTAGCCCGTTTCTTGAACTTCTGAAACCTGTCAGTGTCGATCTCTTGTCGCTCTCTAACCTCTTCTATTTCCCGCTGTTCAATAAGCACGTCTTTAGCCTGTATGAGTCCAATCACTCTTTCGGCTAGATTAACGTGCTCTTCGCTCCCCACAGTTGTGAGATCTTTTTTACCAAGCTCTGCCATTCTCTCACCCGCTTTGTCTATCAAGTCTCGAAAATGGTTTGCTTTTATTTGCAATGTACCAGCGTCGCCTATTCTAGACTCACGCAGCATATTCTCGCTTGGATTGAGTGTGCTATTCAACTCGCGATTCTCGATTGGTGTTAGTCCAGGTATGTCGACGTACTCCGCGCGTGTGGTGTCTAACAATGACGCACTCCTCGCAACGTCTTCGTAGTCTTTTGCGTTGTCATTAATCCGCGTCTCAATATTGCTAAAGGCCTCCTCCACGCGTTGGCGCTCCCTTCTACCATGTTCGCGAGCCAGCCCACTCCTCACTTTAGTCAGTCTAACTCTCTCGCCGACTGTAACGTTTGGGTCGTCCCAAGCTAGCTCACTATCTTTAGTGGCTCTCTCAAGACTACGCTCTAGTTCGTCGTCGACGACATCTTTGTATTCGTTAGAGCTACCCATCTCAAGGTTGTCGAAGCCACTTTCAGTCATATTACATTAACTCACATTTTGAATATCGCTTTCTGGTATCCACGAATTATGTTTGCTCTCATAACCCAACCATTTGACCAGCGCCATCTTCTTCCCTCTGACTTTCTTTCTTTTCAACACCTTTTCAACTCTGTACACATCGTCGCCATGTTTCTTATTGACCAGCGATAATTCCTGCTCGTAAAATTTACCAATAATCTGTTCACCGCTCACGTCCTCAATTTCGTACACGTTCGGATCGCCACGAATAACCTTTACCACTTTAAACAGCTCCTCAGTGAAGTTGGCTTCATAGCCCTTTGTGAACACACTCTTGTACTTACTAATTCTCACTGACTCGCCAACTCTAAACTTTGGCAATGGGGTGTCTGCAAATTGGTGACCAAACAAAGTGGTCCACACTTCGGCTTCATTTGACTTATCGACATCCTTCGGCTTCATCATAATGCTTCGATTCACATTGCTATTGTAATTGTCCACAAACTGATCCAAAGCGTCAATCCACTTGTATGTCCCACGAGCGTAAAAGTACTTCCACATAATACTCTTCAGGCTTCTATTAAAACGCTCAACAACAGCGGCCTTTTTATCGCTCTCAGTGCTGAAATATTCAACACCATGTTTTCTCAGCAAACTTTTCACCCCAACGTTGTAGAACTCAAGTCCATCATCAAATTGCGCTAACTTAGGCGTGGCTCCAAACCGGTCTTTAAAGTCAACCAACAATTTTCCAACAGCCTTAGTCATGTTCTTAGTGTCTTTTCTATAAACTGCAATGCCAAAAGCGTATCTACTCAATATTTCAATGCCTGTCAATATCCAATAATACCCTCCATTCTGTTTTGAGTACTTGCTCATGTCCACTAAGTCCATTTGGAGCTCTTCACCAAGAAACCCAACAAAAGTCGCGCGGAATTTATGTCTTCTCACAATGGGTTTGTACCTAGTGTAAGTGTCCTGCGCTGTCAACCATTCTTTCACTGTTTTTCTAGTTACTTTCAATCCGTCTCCCAATGCACTTTGATACAATTTCTCTACACCACTGAACCCCGTCTTAGGATTATAATAAATGTCTCTCAACCCTTGTTCTGTTTCCACACCGAGCTCCATATAATTCACACAATATACAGTTCCAATAGCACTGCACCAATTTTGAGACTATCGTTATTTGGTTTGACACGAAATGTCATACTTGAGTAAACACCTTTTTTAATACTTACCTTGGACTCAATGTCCACATGACGTTGCACTGACCCTTTCAAAGACTGCTCAGTGGGTATTGGTAATGTTGTGATCACATTGCTACGCTTTCCATCAACACCCACGTTGCTCTCAGAGTCAACAATGTCACACGAAACTTCTACATACCTCAAACCTCTGTACATGTCGACCTCGTTTGGGCTGACATGCCACGCGTCACCCTTCGGGATCGACGTACCCTCTGCAAAGCCGAGAAGAGGCCCGACCCCCAGCAATCGAAACGGGAGACTAGCCTTGATTCTACACTTACCTGAGAATGGGAGTCTTTCTATCTCAAATTTTAGGGTATGTTTCATACGGGACACCAACGCGTTGAAGTCATAGTGTCCTTGAGGTATCGAGAACCGTAAGGAACCACCATTGGACTCGAAGTCGATTGTGTTTGCCAGTACGTTGTCGTAGTCCCAAAACACAGTAGCTGTCTTAACCATAATGTATGGGTTATCACTCACGATCATCACACTGTTGTCAAAGGACACAACTTTTTCTGCGCCTTCAATGAATACCGTCAACTTTCGCATTATGTATAACATATGGTATATTATATGCAGAAAGCCCTTCGTGATTACTATGGAAAGTATTACAAACGTGTGATGGTGAGCACGTCAAAAAGTGCCCTCACACCACTTTAGGCAAATTCGAGTTCTATCCAAATATTTCGCAAGATGGTGAAATCATGAGTGTCGACATATATTTCAGAAACAATGACATAACTGACGCAACCTTCAAAAATGATAAAAACATGTGGGAGTGGCTACACAATATACAATTCCAATAGCACTGCACCAATTTTGAGACTACCGTTATTTGGCTTGACGCGAAACGTCATACTTGAGTAAACACCTTTTTTAATACTTACCTTGGACTCAATGTCCACATGACGTTGCACTGACCCCTTCAAAGACTGTTCGGTGGGTATTGGTAACGTTGTGATCACATTGCTACGCTTTCCATCAATACCTACATTGCTCTCCGTTTCAACAATGTCACACAAAACTTCTATGTACTTCAGACCTTTATACATGTCGACCTCGTTCGGGCTAATGTGCCACTGTGAGTCACCATCGATAAACGCATCTCCCGCGAAACCAAGTAGAGGCCCGAGGGTATAAAAGAAAACTGCACTATCAGCCCGGGCCCTGCATTTGCCTGTGGGTGACAGTTTCTCTATCTCGAGATTCACCCCACGCTCGCTAAGATCTAGCTTCAAGGTTTTGACTAGCGTGTCGAAGCTAAAGTGCCCTTCACCCACCATAGTACTTCTATAACTACTTACCTTTGGTCTAATAGTCACTAAGGTCCGAATATAGGAGTCATTTGTCGTGTTATGGTAGTCCCAAAACACAGTGGCTGTCTTGACCATAATGCACGGGTTGTCGTGCGTGACCATTATTGCGTTGTCAAAGGACACAACTTTTTCTGCACCCTCAATGAATACCGTCAACTTTCGCATTATGTATAACATACAGTATATTATATATGCAGAAAGCCCTTCACGATTACTATGGAAAGTACTACAAACTCGCGATGGCTAACACATCGAAGGCTGCACACGACGCAAAGGCAGACCTCATCAAAAAGTATCCTCACGCTACTTTAAGTAAATTTGAGTTCTATCCAAATATTTTGCAAGATGGTAAAATCATGAGTGTCGACGTGTATTTCAGAAACAATGACATCCTCAGCACAGACATAACCAGCACAACCTTCAAAAACGATAAAAGCATGTGGAAGTGGCTACACAATAGCAAGTTCCCAATAATATGGCAAGGTGGTGGAACTATCCAACCACTGCCAAAAGGTCATAAAAACCATTGGGGACTTTGGGACGGCTATCCAACGGAAAACGTGTTGAATTATCCAGTGAATAACTTCAAAGTTTTTGTTAACCAAAACAGTTACTTCATGTCAAAGCTGCCAGTCTTGCGAGTCACCACGTCAAAGACAAAGTCAGAGTGGGATGACAGCGAATCTTACTATCGCGTTGTGTTTGCGACGTATTGTGCGAGTTTCTGTTGTGGTGTTTCGTTGCAACATTTATCAGTGTCACAAGAAGTCCACCCTGTGGTCACAAGTGTGATGAGATTTCATTTGTACTTCACCATTAGAAGACTTCTCAGAAGAATGGAGGGTGGTGAGACCATGAAGTCAATAAGTAGAGAATTTAACGCTTATGAGTTGTATGGCAAGACTTCCAAAATTCCCAGAAGGCACTACTACCAGAATAAAGTCCTGAGCGATGGCACTTTAGGTGAATCTAGAGTCTTCACACTCAACGACGCTCAGAATGATTACAAACGATACGTCGCACGACTCTCAGATGGTTTTACCAACATTGGGTTGCAATATCTAAATCAGAGCATAGAGTCCTTTGTGTACTCCACACTTGGTGCACAAGCGAGAACACGTGTATCTGTCGTTGGTGGTTCTGCAGGAAGTCTAGAGACCCAACAAGAGTTCCGCAAGTTGTTTTCTGACAGTGTTGTACAGTATGACGTGTCGACATGGATCCTCAACATGAACAAATCAATTAGAGACACCAACGTTGTTCAAAATCTTGCATTGTCACCAAGTACATGGTTAATGCCGAGTAACCTAGTGATACTCAAGAATAAAATCGCTGGGTACAACAACTTATTAAAGGTTGCCACAGAGACCATGAGATTTGGAGTGAACACTAGCTTGAATGCAACAACACCAACAATTACGGCTAAAAAAGTCCACCAAGAGAATGTGGTGACTCACTCATTAGTAGTGCCAACAACCGTGAAGAAAAAAGCTCACCAAGAAAATGTGGTGGTACCAACGACTGTGGCTAAAAAAGTTTACCAAGAAAGTGCGACACCACTTCCCATGAGAAAAGCACTTCCCACAAGTAAGTCAGACACGACAACGCTAGCGATAATCTTAGGGTTCTCAGCAGTCTCTGGCTATCTGCTAACCAAATACACCTTGAAGTAGTAATGAGTCTAAACTATGGGTATGAGTCTGACGACCCTCACGATAAAATACTAAAAAGAACGAAAAGACATCTGGACGAAGATCCTAAATTAAGCGCGACTGGTGGAAGGATGTCTGGAATAATAGACATGCAAGGCTCAGCGATAAAAAACGTAGCAGACCCAGTCGATGACTCAGACGCTACCAATAAAAGAACTCTAGAGCAACTACTATCAGGTTTCCTCAAGAGTCAGTCCTACAACATTGTGCTCGACTTCAACGTTAGCACACACGCCTTGAAAAATGTGGAATTTCACACCAATGGTTCAAACAAAGTGAAAGCCATTGGTGAAACAAGTAAATTAGTGCAAAACAACTCAACTTATGGCCCTATTATTGGCATCAGCAGTGTAAGCCAAAGTTTTCTGTCACCTGTGCTAACACCAATCCCACTTGAGTCAGGTCTTCATTTTAACTGCCCCAGTATGCAATGGTGTGATCTTTCTATTTTTGTTGTGGTGAGGTTACCTACTCGCACCGCTGGATCAAATTGGGAGACAATTATATCAAACGACGACGGTCAGTGGGATAAGTTCATAGGGTACAAGACTGGTGTGACTAATGGACTCGCGTATGGTGGTAGCATCCCAGCAATGGAGAGCGTATGCACTATTCCGAGTATTATTGACATAAGTAAAATGCATATGATATCAATACACTGGCAAATGGATAATTCACATGTCAGGGTCAACAACGTTAAGTCAGCCGACTCAGACTTCGTAGCGAATATGAAAAAGATAGGCACACCTTATGGAACGATTTTTGGAATACATCGACCAAGAATACCACTCGCACCTTATGCATACCCATCGTTGATAGAATTCTACGGCGTGAAAATTGTGAGTGGTTACATGACAAACCGAGACATCATAATCATGGGTGGAGAAATGATGAAGGAATATGGTGTAAAGTAAATGGGAGCATGTTTTTCGAGACCTCATGAAACATATAAGATAAATAAGACGACTGATCACATGTTCAAAGCTGGTGGGTCATTTGGTCGCGGTGACGTGACTCTCGAGCTCCACGCTGAGATTGGTATGAGGTCTAAAAAGACTTACGGCAAACCTATTATGTTACCAGAGTCAGACAAAGTAGGAGTGGTAGGAGACGTGACCTAAGTTAAAATGGGTTGGTTCAGAAAACTGGTTCGTAACATTAGAAACTTTTTCAGACGACGTAGAAAACTGGAGACTAATAAAACGTATTTGCTGCATTGGTACACAACAAACCAGATCTATAAAAAACCTGACACCTATGTCGAGTAGTTTTTTTTTGCGGGGCTATAGTAATGGCGACCAACTTGGTGCAATTATTCGATGGTCACCAAATCACGACGGTTAATCACAACGGTGAAATATGGTTCAAAGCGAAAGAAGTCGCTAGCGCTCTAGGTTATGCTCGACCAAAAGATGCAGTCAACGACCACGTCGAACCTGATTGCAAAATGAAGATAGAGCAGGCCTCGTTTATCAACGAACTTGGGGTCTACTCACTAACGTTCTCGAGTAAAATGGAGCGTGCGAAACACTTCGGGAGGTGGGTGCACTCAGAAGTCTTACCAAGCGTTAAAAAAAGTTTAGCTAACGTTGGTCTCAAACACAATCAATTCGTAATGATCACTGAGTTCGACCTTCATACGAAAGTTGTCGGTTTTCTTAGAAAATATTATCCAGAGGCTATTTTGATAGCCGCTTGTGGTGAGAATCAAGACACTTCGAGTAAAAGAATAAATTCGTGGAAAAAAGGTTACCAACGTGGAACACCTGACTTGATTATTGCCAATGCAAACCGACAGCACAGCGGACTTGTGATTGAGTTCAAGAATCCAGGTGGCACAGGCAAGACGTCCAAAGAGCAGGAGTCTCTGTTGCTCAGATATAAATCCGCTGGGTATCTAACACTCTTGTGCGACTCATACGACGACGCTATTACCACAGTAATAAAATATCTCTTTGACGTTGGGTTTCAGTGCTCTCACTGCCTTCGTAAATTTAAAAATAAATCAGCGTTGAGTAACCATGAGAGACGCTATTGTAAAGAGACTTTTTAGACAGCGAGTAATAAGTCGAATTAGCACTCGCTCTCGTTGTTGAGACGACGTTTGAAGCGACAACTGCTCTAGCATTTTTTAAAGACGTTTTTAACTCAGTAAAAAATATCTGCAAAACTTTCTCTATTTATTTCACAAACCTTCTGACCACTGTGTGAAAAAATGTTTCTACTGTACATTGGACGCTTCACGTGACCAATGTCTAAATTTAAAAAAGTGGGGTGTATTGAGAACACCCCTAATTTTGTGTGGAAGGATGGTGACGTCTGCACACTGCGCGATATTGCTCAGCACCACCAACGAATGATGGTCCTGGGTTGTATCTCCAATTGAATGGCGCTTCGACAGTTGTTCCGTAAGTGTCGCGACAAACGGCGCAATACGCTTTTAGAAATGTGATGTCGTCTGCCATTGGGAACAACGTGTCGAGCTCACCAAGTCTTTTTAAGTGCTCTGTTGTTATGAGACCACAAATAATGACGTGGATGCCAGCTTTGACATATTCACGGGTAACTGACAGATCAGAGTACCAATGGCCCTCATCAATGCCAATGACGTCATAATCAGCTATCTCGGAAGAACTCGGAAGGTTGGTGATTAACTTCGCAGGTAAACTGTCTGATCCAACAACAATGGTCTGACGATGTGTGGAGAACGCGTGGTCAGTTCGTCTGGTGTCGCCTGCGTTGTTCATGTAGAGGACTTTGAGCCCTGATTTACTTAACGTGACTAACCTACGAAGAGTCTCTGTCGTTTTTCCTGCGAACATGGGACCAATCACGATTTCTAGTTTACCGAGTCTCTTCATGATTACTATACCTCCAGAGAAATGCTCTCTCCTGCTGCGGCAACTGTTGTTCGTTGTTAAATATCCGCTGAAGCTCTAAGTTTTTAAGATGAGACCTCGAGCTCTCATGTCTCAAGCGATGCAGTGGGTCGTTGGTGACCACACCGCATGGGTGACAGGCGTACACGCTTTCATCTCTCGCAAAGTGTCTGTGGGCTGGCGAGAGTACGTGGTCCCTGATATCATCCGCACCCAGTATCTCATTACACCCCACCTTGCAAACGTGAACGTCGCGGTTCGCAGCGAGCTCTAGCCACGCTTTGGCTTTGGTTGGGCATGGTTTCCATAGAAGGGTCGCTAAGAACACTTGGAGGAAGTTACCGAGTAATGTAGCTGTGGACCCATTAGGGTTGTTCAAGTAGACGTCACTTGCTAACATAAGGTATTTGAATGGTGAGTAACACCACACAGGGATTATGTCAGCTAACACACCAGCAAGCTCGTTGGCTCTGTCTTCTCGAAGATCGATCCAAGCGTCGAGAAGATACCTCGTATGGCGGATCTGAGAGCCAAGCCGTTTTGGTGGTCCTTCAGGGTCGGGGTCGAACATTGTGTATGTTGAGAAGTACTCGTTTAAGACGATAGGTCCAGAGGCGTCTTGTAGGGTAGGCACACTGATAAAGGCTGTTCTCAACATGTTGGCAATATCTTCTTCGCTGATTTCTCGGGCTTGAGTCATTATGTTATACTCTCAGAGAAAATCCTAATTTTTTAGTGCGTTTGGTCTGGAGCTGTGAGATACCTGTGAGGTCATCTGTGAGACACCTGTGAGGTCAACTGTGAGTAAGATAACACGTGATAGTGTATTAGATGGTTGAAGACCCACAGACGGCTGTTGAAGCGAAGATTACGGCTGATGTGAAGAGTGTTAAGGTGAAGGACCCAAAGCGCGTCGCTGCTGGTAAAAAGTTGGCTGAGATATCGAAAGCTGCGAAAGAAAAGAAAATGCGTGAGATGATAGTCAACGAAGAACAGGGTAGCGAGTGGAGCTATGGATATGTTGTCGGAACACTTGGTGTAATCATCGCTGGTGCTTCACTATGGTACACAATTAGCAGTGAAAAAGTGAGTGCTACACCAGCGCCTGTGTCAGAGAACCACAAAACTTGTCGTCCAGCGTTAGACACACTTGATTCTTGAACAAAACACACGACAATGTATATATGTCCGCGATCGATCGAAAAGAACTTATGAACGAATTGTACGACGCGCTACTTGTCACGACTGGTGCTGTGGCAGTGAGTATGATTTCTAAGAGGGCTTTGGGAGAACCATTGGGAACACCAGAGACGGTGAGAGGCACAGTGAAACTTGCTGCAGCTGTTGGTGCAGGAACGCTGTTAGTAAAATGGATGCAATCGAAAAAGTGGATACCGACAGATCCATTCAAATCAATGTAAGTTAATGGCGAGTGTTGTGGCTGGAGGGATTTTTAATGCAGTGGCTTTTGCAGGCGCTGGCTTTATGTTTTCGAAATTTAATCATTCAGGTTATGAAGCTGAGATGAAAAGACACAACCATGCGTTGGAACAGCTAGCCAGTGCGAAAGAAGTGTGGTACGAAAATGAAATCGCTAAAAAAGATAAGATCCAGCGTTTACGACAACGGCTCTCTGATGCTAATGCTGACATCAATGACACAAACCACGCGTTGGAAGAACTTAGAAGCGTAATGACCATACGGTACAGCGGACGAGTGTTCACTGACCCCCCGAAGATTGCGGATTACTACCAACCGAGTGCGGAAATGAAGGAATACCAATTGTTGTTTGTTAGCGCGCTAGGTTTGGGTAGTGGAATAGTAGTGTGGGTGCTAACTCAATAAAAAAATGTTGGAGTAGTATAAGCGATGGACAAACTTATGAGGCAGATGAGTTATGGCTTGACAATTGACGAGATCGCAAGCGAGACGCAAATTGAGTGTGGAGACACCTTCAGAATTTACTACTGCTTGGATTGTGACGTTGTGAAACATGTGACTGACTGCGGTGGGTACGCGTGCCCAAAGTGTGGTGACATCGAATGGGGTTACACTCAGAGTTACAGCGACATGAGACTCACGCGACTAAAAAGCGTTCACAAACGGTCTTGGTGGATGGGGAGGAGACTGCGGAACGTTGTGAAGGGTGAGCACCTTGAGTTGATAAAAGAGGACTTCTTGAAAGTTGTCAATGTGTTGCACTCGTGCAATTTGATAAAGGGTAGAAATGTCAGCAGATATGGATACTACATTATTAGGTTGTGCCATAGAAGACGAGTCGAGACACTCAAGAAGGTGTCAGACCTCAAAGACGGGAAGGTGAAAGACTTGTTCGACGATAATTTGTTTGGGGTGGTGTACCCAAAACTAGGATGGTGCGAAAGTGGCGACAATTATTACGACGAGTGGTTTAGGAAAAAAACAAGTGTAGTATATAGAAGCCAATGAGTCGGACTGTGAAAAACCCACTGACAAAAAGACGGGCGCATAAGACGAGTGCAGCCGTTGTCAATTCACTAACAGATGAAGCGACCAACGTTCACGGCTTTTTTGGAGACCAAGAAACACAACCTGTAGCCCAAGACCTCACACCGTCAACACATCTGTTGGATCGAGCACTGAGAGGGTTCACAAGGTCTTATGGAGTCGAGGTAATTGACGACAGAGACATCAATCAGGTAAATGGTAGTAGAAGCGCTGTCACTAACCTTTTGAGACGTGAACTAGGTGAGACCAACGGAATGAAAGTGGTGGAGACAGTCAAGGTCACTTTTGAGAAAGTTTTAGGACTCGATAAGACCACGTACAAAACTGCCTACTTTAACAGCGAAACGTTCGTCGTCATTAACGAGCATGACATCGAGGGTGTCGCCAATCGTGGGTCGGAACAGATTTTGACGCGGATAGCTGGGTGGTTATCTGAGGGGTCTGGATGGACTATCGACAAAATAGATGCACACTACGTTAATGTCGCTATTTACAGACCTTTGCATGGGAGTAGCTACATTGTGTTGCCAAAGGAGCTGCGTAATAGTATGAAGGGCTTGATAAACGTAAATAACGATGATGACAACGAGTGCTTTAGATGGTGCCACCTAGCGCATAAGTTTCCTGTTGGAAAACACTCTGACAGAACGTCAAAGTACGCTAGGCATGTCGGTGAGCTGAATTACGACGGAATTGACTTCCCAGTATCAGTCAGAGACTACAACAAGATCGAAAAGGCGAACGATATTAGCATTAATGTTTTTGGGTACGAAAATAAGCAGCCATTCCCTGTGTACGTTTCTAAGGAAGCGTATCCTGACCATATGGACCTACTGTTGATAACTAATGACGTGGGCAACAAGCATTATGTGTACATTCGCGATTTTAACAAATTCATGTACCGTCAGACAAAGTATAAGGCGAGAAAGCACTTTTGTAGGTATTGTTTGCAGTGTTTCACCCGTGCGGACGTGCTTGAAAGTCATATTGAAGTGTGTTTGGTCATTAATGGGAAGCAAGCTATTAAAATGCCACAAAAAGGCGCGAGAGTGAAATATGAGAATTTTAGCAGACAATTAAATGTACCATTTGTGGTGTATGCAGACTTTGAGGCTATCACACAGAAGGTGCACACAACAAAGCTGTCAAGCGAGAGTAGCTACACAAATGCTTACCAGAGACACGTTGACTGCGGTTATGGGTACAAATTAGTTTGTTGCTACGACAACGAGTACAGTAAGCCAGTGAAAGTGTATCGCGGTGAAAACGCAGTTAACAAGTTCATTGGGGAGATGTTAGAAATTGTTGAATATTGTAAAAAGACATCTGAGAGTCACTTTAACAAAGAAATGATACTGACTGATGACGATAGACAAGACTTTGACGAGGCTAAAAGTTGCCATATTTGCAGTGTTGAGTACACTAGCGTTGACGTTAGAGTGAGAGACCACTGTCACGTGTCAGGTAAGTACAGAGGGTCCGCACATCGTGATTGTAATGTGAACTTTAAGTTGACTGACAAAATTCCTGTGATCTTTCATAACTTGCGCGGTTACGATAGCCATTTCATCATGCAGGAGATTGGTAAGTTTGGTCAAGACATAAATGTGATACCGAACAACATGGAGAAGTACATGGCGTTCATGCTTGGAAAAAACTTAGTATTTTTGGACAGCTTTCAGTTCATGAGTAGTGGTCTAGACAACTTGGTGAGGAACCTACCAAGGGACGCTTTCAAGTACACGTCAGAAGTGTTTCGCGACGAGGGGTTGGCACTTATGACAAGAAAGGGGGTCTATCCCTACGATTATATGGACTCCTTTGAAAAATTCGACGAGCGCGAGCTACCCTCCAAAAAAGATTTCTACAGCGTTCTGAATGATGAGCACATTACGGAAGAAATGCATGAGCATGCTTGCGATGTGTGGGACTACTTCGACGTTGAAAACATGGGTGGGTATCACGACCTGTATTTGAAAAGCGACGTGCTCTTGCTCGCCGACGTTTTTGAGAACTTTAGAAAGACATGCCATCGCGAGTATAAATTAGACCCTTGCCATTATTTCACATCGCCCGGATTGGCTTGGGATGCTATGTTAAAGATGACTGGAGTAGAACTCGAATTATTGTCCGACATTGACATGTTCCAGTTCGTAGAACTAGGTATGCGTGGTGGTGTGAGCTACATATGCAACAGACATGGTGTGGCGAACAATAAATATATGAAGGGGTACGATAAAGCGCAAGAGTCGAAGTATTTGATGTACCTTGACGCCAACAATTTGTACGGATGGGCGATGAGTCGAAGTCTACCTACAGGTGGCTTCAAGTGGTTGACTGAGAAAGAAATAAAAAAAGTTAATCTGCGTGAGTATCACAACAATAGTAAAAAAGGTTTACTGCTCGAGGTCGACTTGGAGTACCCAGCCCATTTGCACGACCTACACAATGATTACCCGCTGGCTCCTGAAAAGATGGAGATAACCGTTGACATGTTGTCGGAGTACTGCACGAAAATCAAAAATAAGTTTAATGTGAGTGTTGGTGGTGTGAAGAAGCTGGTGACTAATTTGATGGACAAAAAAAAGTATGTGTGTCACTATAGAAATCTGCAGTTGTATATGGATCTTGGATTGAAAATCAAAAAGATTCATAGGGTCCTACAGTTTGACCAGTCCAAGTGGTTGGGCAAGTACATCGACTTTAACACAGTCAAGAGAACTGCGGCTAAGAACGCTTTCGAGAAGGATTTCTTCAAGTTGATGAACAACAGTGTGTTCGGAAAAACAATGGAGAATTTGAGGAAGCGTGTGGATGTAAGATTAGTGACCACCGAGAAAAAGTTAGAAAAGCTTGTCTCAAAGCCTACGTTTGTGTCTTGCAAGATATTTAGCGAGAATTTAGTCGCTGTCCACAAAGTCAAAGAGACGCTGACATTAAATAGACCTGCATACGTGGGTATGTGCATACTAGACTTGAGCAAAACGTTGATGTATGACTTCCACTACAACTATATCATGAAAAAGTACTCTAGCGACACCTGCAGACTACACTTCACCGACACTGACAGTCTGTTGTACACAATCAAAACTGACGACGTCTACTCTGACTTCATGGAGGAGCGCGAAAAGTTTGACAATAGTGATTACCCTGCAGACAACCCATTCGCTTTCAAAGAGAACAAGAAAGTCATTGGCAAGATGAAGGACGAGTGCGCTGGAACACCAATTATTGAGTTCGTCGGGTTGCGCAGTAAAATGTATAGCTATTTGAAAGAGGGTGGAGGTGGCGGGAAAACCGCTAAAGGTATTAGAAAAAATATAATTAAAAAGGTAATCAGACATGAAGATTACAAAAGCGTGTTACTCGAGCAGAAACAGTTGCGACACACAATGAAGACCATTAGAAGTGTCAAACATCAGCTAGGTAGTTACGAAATTAATAAAGTGTCGCTATCCTGTTTTGATGATAAACGATACCTTTTAGAAAATGGCATTGACTCCTATGCGTATGGTCACAAAAACATTGAAGTAAAAGGCGAGGCGACAAACGCTGAAAATAGTGAACAAACGGACTAATCAATTATTAACAGGTGGCAATAACCTAATTTGCATAACAGGTGGCAATTTTATCACGCGTGAGACACTTTTACGATACACAAATTTGTAAAAATGTTTAAACGACTATTTTTTTAAATGTGATTTGACAAATTTGTGAAAATGTTGAAACGACTATTTTTTAAATGTGATTTAACAAATTTGTGAAAATGTTGAAACGACTATTTTTTAAATGCGATTCGACAAATTTGTGAAAATGTTGAAACGACTATTTTTTAAATATGCGAAAACGATGAAGCGACACATTCTATTTTTTAAATATGCGAAAATGACGAAGCGACACATTCTATTTTTAAAATATGACTGAAATAACACTAAATTTAGCGAAAATCGTGATTTGGTATAAATTTAGTGTTGTTCCGTTAGTCTCGCGTGTGTTTGACATCAATTGAGTAGAAAACGTGAGGGGTGTTTAGCTTGATTAACGATCACCATAGTAGTATAGAGAGTAGGGGTGCGAGCTTATTCGATGTTCTCCGTAAATATAGAATTACCGAAATGACAGCGACTTTTGTCGAACCGTGGTTTGACACAAATTCGGTGACGTTTCGGTAATTATATTTACGTTCAACATCGATTGGGCTCGCACCCCTACTCTCTATACTACTAACAACAAGTCTTTATACTGCTAATGACCTGTATTAAATATATTCATTTAACGTTTCACTATAGTGGTAAGACATGAAGATAATGTCTTTGAACTTAAAGGGGCTATGTCACGATTTGCCTGGTTAATTAACCAGCACTAATTTCAGCCTCTTGTTCAAGATAGTATACGGCAATCGTGTCCTTCCAGCTCCTTCTCGTTTCCCACCACGATTAGACATTGAATTGTCATTACGCTTTACTTATAACTCGTCTAAAAATAGCCCACCAACATGAAAATAACAAATACTAATCGAATAAATCGTTTAGCTTTCGCTTCGCTTCGCTTTAATTTTGGATTCCGAATCAAAAATCAAAAAGTGCGCTTAGCTGAGTAACCTTCAGACAGATCGTGACATAGCCCCTTAGGTTTAAGAAAAATACAGTTTTCCCGCATGGAATTAAATGACGTTTTGCAGTCGGAAATCGCATAAAATTTTGCGGAAACGTGAATTGTTTCAACCTTCATCATGGCATCATGCCGGAACCTTTCCTACGTGATGCCAACTAACGTAATGCAAATGAACGTTTCAAGATAACGTATAGAATACAAGGTGTGAGACATCATCTTTAATTAATAAAGGCACTGAAACTGTCACAAGATACATGTAGCTGATCACGTCTTGTTAACTGGTGGTTGACCTGTTGGAGTTGACCCAGTCTAGATTGGGTTAGGATCCGCTGAATGTTAAATATGAGGCGTGCCCAATAGGAAGTAAGTATTCCAAAAGGGTTTCAGAATCGGCCTCAGAGTAGCTTGAAAAATTAACATCATGATTTTA
Organism: Chrysogorgia sp. JL179-B06; assembly: GCA_035772405.1. Taxonomy (NCBI): domain Eukaryota; kingdom Metazoa; phylum Cnidaria; class Anthozoa; order Scleralcyonacea; family Chrysogorgiidae; genus Chrysogorgia; species Chrysogorgia sp. JL179-B06. Next base: position 1,858,440 of record JAYKKM010000054.1, on the reverse strand, counting down.
CAGGTGTACACTGTTAAGGCCAAGGTGGTGTTTATATTTAGCGAACCAGCCCGGCTATCCCGCTTTCTCGAGCTGATTTTTATACCGAGATTATACACGAGCCCTGCTACCCGGACTGGCGGCTCGCTTAGCCGAGTCAACCAGGCTAACTGCATTTATTTACCCCGATATCGAGAATCTCACTGTTGTGGATAAGTTGTCAATTTAAAACCTATACTAGGAGTAATCAAAGATTATGTAATTGCGTTCGACGCACGTGGACCAGTAAATGGCGAATGAAGATTGGTAATTATGCTGTAACGAATTATGAAAATAAATAAAGCTAATAAATATATAACTGCGTCTTAATTGAAGGAGACACTGTAACTTCAATGTTTTTGACAACGATGACATCCTGAGTGATTTCTGAGCTCGTTATAATTGTTAACCTGATTTTTCCAGTTGGTCATTGGATACTAACAACACAAGCCGGATCTGGTCGTTCAATTTCTCTCAGTATAGTGGCTGTAGGTTACCCCTTTCATCTGAGCCAGAGGCTCATGTTTAAACGTTTGACTATTGTCATTCTTGGGGTGAACGGAGACCCAGACTGGAATGTCCATTTACTAAAGCTCCGAGAACCTATACGATTTAACGTCGTTATCCCAGAAGACTTGATTTTATTTTATTTTTTTTAATTTAAATATATCGATATCCATGACGTTGAAAAGATTTCCGCAAAACGTCTCGGCAAACGATGACGTAATGAACAAGTGACGTATATATTGGCAAACCTGACAAACACGCTTTACTTGACTCTGAAGATGACTGCCGCTGAAACCGTCGAAACGTCAGTCACCAACAATAGTCTTTTTCAAGACCACAACAACCTGGACGATCAACTTCACACTTCTGGATTACTGATAGTCTTCGAAACTCTTAGTTAAGATTTTCTCTACCCTCCTTTCCTCTTCGCCTCTCTCAAACGTCATTGTGTTATAAATCTCTCGATCTTGACTTTCCATAATATAGAGAAAATGTTTTCACATATAACACAATTTCGTCCTTCCAACACCTCCAGGTTTGTGGTAAATCTCTCGAATCAAAGTTCATTTCTCCCCTCTGAGATGTTCCACCAACACTCTTCTTACCGCTCATCGTTTCAACATGAAAACTTCGGCAGCAACTTTCCCTAAGTTCTTTTACACACCTGACACAATGTTTAATGTTTTTATTCTCGTACTCCCCAGTCTTATATAGAGCATCGGATTAGCTTCCAGTCCTCTAGTTAATTATTTCATGATTGAGTTGGTTTTCTTTGATGTACCGCGGGCTTTACAATACAAATACAATACAAATTTTTTTTTTATATAGCGCAGATTCCCTAAAGTCCATTTGCGCTTTACAACATATAGAGTATGGCAAGTGCAATACTCACTAAACTAATTTAAGAAAGTATATTACAATGTATTTGAGATAGTTAACTAATTTAAAATAATTAATTAAAAGCAATATTAAAAAGATAAGTTTTAAGTAGCTTTTTAAAAGTATCCAGATTGTGGCAGTTTCTAATATTGTCCGGTAACGAGTTCCACAAGGTTGGAGCTGAGATGGAAAAGGCTCTAAAACCATAATTTCGTAAATTATACTTATTTATAGTAAGCATATTCTTGGAAGATGACCTTAATGCCCTCTTTGGTACATATGGTTTAATTAATTCTTGTAAGTACATTGGCGCCATATCATGCATACACTTAAAGGTTAAAAGGCTAATTTTAAAGTTTATTCGTTGATCAACAGGCAACCAATGCAATTCGCTTAAAATAGGTGAAATATGATCGTATCGTTTGGATAAACTAACTAATCTAGCCGCAGCATTTTGCACACTTTGGAGTTTATGGATCAGCCACTTTGGTAGACCATAGTATGAAGAGTTACAATAATCAAGTCGTGATGTTATGAATGCATGAACCAGGGTTTCAGAAGCTGACTTTGATAGATACTTTCTTATTCTGCCAATATTTCGTAGATGATAGAAACCTGACTTGCATACATCTGTGACATGCTGCTTCATGGACATACTACAATCGAACAGCATGCCAATATTCCGAACACAGTTTGATGGTGTGACTACCTCGCCAGAAACCGAGACCGAAAATATAGACGGTTGGAGACGATGTCGAGCATTGAGAATTAAAAGTTCAGTATATAGCATCAGGGGTGGATCCAGCAGTGTTTTTTTTTTACCAAGGCCAACAGGGGTGCGCACCCCTGTGCACCCCTCCCCTAAATCCACCCCTGTATAGCATAAAGCCCTATGAATACTAATTAGATAAGAAATGAAGAAAAAACTAGGAAAATCTTTGGAAAACCTCCTCAATCATGAAATAAGTCAGATAAATCCCCAAACGTCGGGATGTATGCTATATAAAGCCCTCGGACGCTACGCGTCCTGCAACAAAATTGTATCGTCCAATTGGACGAATCGAACGACTCGATGGATGTTTGGTGCTAATTCGTACCTGACACCACACGCAATCTACCCATGCACCACCAATTGTACGGGTCGTGATGACTCGACCAATTGGACGAATCGAGAATAACTGATCTTGGCGGTTGGTTGTCAAAGGTGCAGAGTACATGAGCATCTTTCGTTTGCGCTCGTATATCTTCTGCTGGTTCTAGTGTTTCTGGCAACACTTATTTTCGGCTTTTTAAACGAAAATAGCCGTCACAGATACTGTAGTTCGCGGATAGAGGATTGTTGCTTTTGTAGTCTGATATAAAGTGCTTGCTGCACAAACCTGTATGGGGAGATAGCTAGGCAATTTCCAGCGCGACTTATAGCTCTTATACATGAGCTACTTCGACGAGTTTTCACCGAAGGGATCTTGTAAAAGTAACTTGATCTCTTCCCTGACTATTTAAATAACCCTGCATGCACAGCTTAGAATACAGTGCTATAGCATCCGCCATTGTTTACTTCGAGTGGGGCCCGCCCAGTGAACTCAATATAGATAACTGGAATGATAACTCGTAAAGCAAAAAGTGAGGCAAAAAGTTCCAGGCCCCTAATATTTTTGGTAAATAACTTACTTGAACCATGGATAGCTAGTAAAATAAATTTATTTCACTATCCATGATTGAACAGGTGAATCGCTCAGTAGCTGACTTCGTAATACGCACGCGGTATCCGTGACGAAAATTATATTTTTGGGCATGTTCGGTTATCCGCTTTTAAAGAAAACTAAGTTAGCTACAGGGATAAAGCTGTACGTATATTGTTAATAGATCATTTATCTTTCCTTTAATATATTCTATAGCTTTGGGGGTGGTTTATTTCTGAAGAAAACGTTTGCCAAACATAGGCGAAAGTTTGTGTTTTTGTTTTGAAGATGGTCTTGTAAACAAAAACACGAACTTTCGGCTGTCTTCGACGAACATTTTTTTGAGAAATAATCAACTCCCAAAGCTACACTATATATTAAAACAAAGTTAAATTATGTGTTTACAATATGCGTACAGCGTATCCGGCAAGCGAACGTAGTTTTCTTAAAAAGAGCGGATAATCTAACAATTAACATACAAAAACAAAAAATTCAAAATATGTACCTGCAAACCGCGTGGGGGCCTGAAACCTTGCCTCACTTTTTACCCGACTTATGACTGGGAGTTAGCGTTCCATATATAGAGTTCACTGGGCCCGCCATTCCCTGTGAAAAATTATCCGCGCGCAACACCTTGAACCTCGCCTCTTGGTTAAAATCTACTACGGTTTAATACTTGTTGATTCTTATTATTTTATAAAAGATATATCTAATGGTTTTCCGTGTTTAAATACTATGATCCAAACACTTTTACCCTTTTCGCAAGTCTCAAAACACTCCCGCGTGTTTGGATCACAATGTATATAAGCACGGAAAATCCTTATAGGTATTTATTTATCACCACATACCGCCTCTATTGCAGCCAAATCATCTTGTAACTGATCTTGCTGCTGTCTACGTTCAGCCCCTTTCTTTTTTACCTATATATGCGAGGTCAAGATGGAAAGAAAATAACAAATGCATAGTAATGCATGTTTGATAATAACCATCAGTAATCATCAGTAATCATCAGATTCAATAACCCAGACCAAACAGCCAAACTAAAACATCTGTGAGGAACGGGCTATCTTAAAACCGTTCAACAAATGGCGCTTGTGCAAACGCCCAAAGTCAAAAAACCCAGAAGTTTAAAAATAAGTTATAAATTTGGTAAATAAAGGCGGAGAATAGTAAGGTCGTGCAAAAAGTGTAGCGGCCAAAGCCGCTACAGTTCCTACGCGCCTGTGTATGGGTCTTTCAAATTTTTTATTTTATTTTTATTTTTTTTATTAACTTTACAACCATACAAGAATGCAAATATACAGTAAATAAAGAGTGCAATACTTGAACATGCTTGAAGGAATGATCAACAGGACAGGAGTCCCATGTGAAGACCAACCGAACAAAAAATTACATAATATAAGTAAAATACAATATATAAGTAAAAATACAATAAAAAAACTAATACACAAATTACATAAGAATAAGATTTTATAATAAAATTATAAATAAGATTTAAGAGCAACAACTTGGATTGAAAGAACGACATTTAGAACAGAAACTTTTCAAGCACATTTCCTCAATTTTTTCGCAATTTTTTAAAACTTTTCAGTTGTCTTGTAATGACCGGTCTTTACCAGTTTGTAAAGATCGCTCAGGAACCAATCAGATTGCAGAAAAGCTACCGCTCACGAGCCAAGCCATATAATAACTTAATTTATTAAATAAGTTGTCACTGGTGTCCTACACGCGCTAGCTGTGATAGTCAATACTCAACTGGTGTCCTACACGCGCTAGCTGTGATAGTCAATACTCAATTGCCGTTTTTGCACGAGGCTATATGTAAACACACGAGTAATTACGTCACCAATCACATTCGTTCACAAATTGGCTTAGATAATTATACGAAGAATTTAGTATTTGATAAGAAAAATGGTCTTTTGCACTTTTCACTTGTTATATATTATCCAGTTCAGTGTTTTTTTAATAAAAATATATATTACGCTGTTTTACCATGTTTGTATTACCTGATGCAAACACGCGGAGAGTTTAGAAGAACTCTCAAGCAACTGTGTAAGTCCTCAAGTCAAAGGTCTAGGGCTCATGCACATGCAACAGCTTTCAAGTTCCAAACTCTTCCTCGTGTTTTCAGTTATACCGAAATAGGCGTAACATTTTATACTTCGTAATAATTGTCAACAGCAAAAACTAATTAAGACGAATATCTATTAAGATGACTATCGTCGTTACAATCATAATTAAATCATTAGTATCATTATCACCATTTATCATCATTATCATATACAAAAATAATTCAACAACAATCAATCAGTTACACACCTCTTGGATTTTTAGCTTGACGTTTTCTTGATGATTTTTTCCCCTTTCATGAAAATCAACGCTCTAAAGACAAATGATTGGTTCTAATAAGCGCAGCTGTTGGACAATAATACAACTTTACAAAGTAAAATACAAAATAACATAAAACAATGTTATCCAACAAACAAACAAAGTTGGAGTGGTGTCAAGTAATATGTAGATTGAAAAGACTTCAAAAGGACGATCAGTGGATCCTGTCGGCACCATTTGTACACTCCCTGGTAGAAATCCTAAACATGATCCTGTAGGATCCTACAGGATCCAACTAGGATCCTACTCGGATCCTAAAGCCATTAGGATCCTGATAGGATCCTGATGTGAACAGGATCCTAATCAGTATCCTACTAGGATCCTAAAATCAACAAGATCCTGACCAGGATCCTAATAGGATCCTAAAATCACCAGGATCCTGATCAGGATTCTGATAGGATCCTAATGTGGTCAGGATCCTAACCTTTTTAGGATCCTAGAAAAACCTTGTAAAATATTTCATGATACTGCCACTTGAACAGAAAAGCTAAGATACTGTCATTAATATTCAAGATCCTAAACAGGATTGAGGATCCTATCAGGAAAATCTAAGAGCCTGTCATTAATATTCAAGATCCTGAACAGAATCCTAGCAAGGAAAATTTAAGATCCTGTCATTAATATTCAAGATCCTAAACAGGATTGAGGATCCCATCACGGAAAATCTAAGATCCTGTCATTAATGCTCAAGATCCTAAACAAGATTGAGGATCCTATCAGGAAAATCTAAGATCTTGTTATTAATATTCAAGATCCTGAATATCCTATCAGGAAAATCTAAAGATCCTGTCATTAATATTCAAGATCCTGAACAGGATCCTATCAGGAAAATCTAAGGTCCTGTCATTAATATTCAAGATCCTGAACAGGATCCTATCAGGAAAATCTAAGATCCTGTCATTAATATTCAAGATCCTGAACAGAATCCTATCAGGAAATCTAAGATCCTGGCATTATTCATCAAGATTCTGAACAGGATCCCATCAGGAAAATCTAAGATCCTGTCATTAATTACTGTTCGTTAATTGTGTTTCTTTTACGCTTGAGGAACAACGTGTGGCTTACATTTGACTTAAAGTTAGTATTAGTAAATTAATTCTGTACTCCGAGGCCAGGTTATATACTGCCACATTTACAAGGTATCAAAAGAATCAAATCTGTTTCCGTGCTCATCCGTTCTCGCTTGACCATGCGTGAAGATTGACCTGAACAACTTCATGACAAACGGACTTTTCTCCGCCCTTCCTTGGACTATATGGTGTTTTTTCCTCGTTAAATAAAATGATCATTGTCTCAAACGACAAGGTTCGTTTTGTTTCTTATATAGTTTGAATAGCTGTGGTCTCATATACTATATCAGGACGAAATGAATCCTAACTTTAACATTTTATTTTTAATGCTGATAGTATAATATATTGCGAGTTTTGCAACTTGATATATACTCCTGTCTCCCTATGACAGACTTTGTCCAGTGTAAATCGACACATTTCCTTTTGGTGTCAACTTATATAATTGTTTCATTCTGATTATTGAATCTCATTAGTTATTTATGGATCATGTATAAGGATCCAACAAGATATCATATTTCAGGATCCTGTAGGATATTTTGGGATCCTGTATAAGATCCTGCAGGATATTTCATGATCTTGTGTAAGATTGTCGCGAATGCCCCCGCGTTAACTGATATTCACGATAAACACAAAGTTAAATGAATTATCAACTTTAATCACATCCCTTCACTGCTTTCGAATAAAACGTCCCTTTCTTCTCACGGTCACAATAACAGTCACTTCGAATCTATTTTTAGTTATTATATATATTATTATATCATAGTGTATGGTTTTTAAAAGTTTGAATGGATAATTAGCTCCACCTTGCTGAAAAATTCAAAACAGTTAGTCAAATATCGTTGCGAACTTCACGATATGGCAATATAACGGTTGTTTGTCCCAAGTACAATCGAGAAACGGAAGGGGGCAGATCCTTTTTAATATCGGCAGTAAAGCTATGGAACAGTATACCTACTGATATTAGATCGAGTCCAAGCATAGGTATTTTTAAGAATAGATATCGTATATTTAGATCTGAACAATATGTAGATTTAGATCATTTTTAGTCTTTTAAACTGTTTGTAATATAGTTTATAGTTCTTTTCCTGTAATAATCTTAGTGACGAGGGCCACAGGTTTGTTAGCCTTTGGCTGTAGAGTGTTTTATACCCTAGTGAAATAAAGTTGTATTATTATTATTATTATTATTTCGTACTTCCTGTTTATAGTTTAATTTGACCTTGACCTCATATTTACAGTTTCCAATTTCCTACAAGATCCTGCAGGATATTTCAGGATCCTGTATAAGATCCTACAGGATATTTCAGGATCCTGTATAAGATCCTGCAGGATATTTCAGGATCCTGTATAAGATCCTGCAGGATATTTCAGGATCCTGTATAAGAGAAAATTGTCATCAACAATCAAGATTTGTGTTGAAGCGTGACAAACGGAAAAGCAGAAGAGCTGAGCTTGGTAGATACCCGTGTGCATTTGACTAGAATGTGTTATTCTCCCCTGCAAACTGCTGTCAGGATATGCTTGACATATTCAACAAGGTGCTGCAAACAGGACTAGACCTTCTGATGCCTATTACGAGAGTTCGCGTCAATACATCTGACGTATCACCTTAAAACACTCATTCTTAAACGACAGAAAGCTTTTCACGAAGGTGGTACGGAATCACTGCAGTATAAATTTTACCGGAACGCCATTAATCGCGAAAGAAAAGTGTGCAAGGCCTTGTTTTATAAATCCAAGGTCGAGCATACTAAAGAAAACCCCAAGGTTTGGTGGAAGGAGGTCAAACGCTTGTGCGGGTTCATTTCAAATTCTGGGGACGTTATTGGTCAAATCAACATTGAAGGAATCGATGACCTTAGCGACCAAGATCTCGCAAATGCAATTAACGAAGCCTTTTTGGAACCACTTGAAGAATATCGCTGACCAAACTTCCCATTGACGAGAACACGCCTGAGCTCCCGGAGGTTTCCGAAATTTGTATTTTCAAATTATTGGCCATCAAAGGCGTGATGTTCCAGATGAGATACTGATATATGCTGGACGTGTGGTCCAGATGAGATACCGAACTGGATGCTCAAGGAGTATGCGGAACTTTTGTCCCTTCCAATCAGTAGAATTATTAACTCCTCCTTGAATGAGCAATCTCTTCCTAAGATCTGGAAGTTCGCGAATGTGGTTCCGTTACCAAAGGTGAAGCCGGTCGAAAACCTGAAAAAGCAACTCAGGCCTATCTCCCTTACTCCATGTCTATCAAAGGTGGCCGAGGAGTGCGTGCATGGTATCCGATTACATCAAGCCTGCAGTTTTGGAGATACTCGACCCAAACCAATACGGAGCTGTTCCAAAATCCTCAACCACACAGGCGCTGATACACATGCTTCACAATTGGTCTAAGGGAACTGACGGTAATAGCGCTACAGTTAGAGCTATACTCTTTGACTATAAAAAGGCGTTCGACCTTATAGATCATGGAATACTTGTGGAGAAATTATGCAGGTTGAATCTACCAACAAGAATCGTCAATTGGATTATAGATTTCCTTTCTAATCGTTCATAGAGAGTTAAACTCGCTGGGAGTTGTTACTCTGAATGAGGCTCAGTGCCATCTGGGGTCCCTCAGGGAACAAAATTAGGCCCATGGCTATTATTGGTACTAATAAATGATTTAGATGTTGATGATTTGGCTAATGTATGGAAGTATGTCGACGACACGACTACCTCGGAAGTAATTGCCAAGGTAACCGGAGTTGTGCACAGGAGATCGCGGATAACGTTGTGGAGTGGTCTACGCAGAACAGAGTCAAGCTGAATAGCGACAAGTGTAAGGAGCTCAGGATATCCTTCGTAAAGGATGAGCCCCAGTTTGCACCTGTTGTAGTGGATGGTAACGAACTGGAAAATGTGACTAGTGCTAAACTTCTGGGTTTGACCATATCGAGCAACCTTACGTGGAATGACCACATTGGTGATATTATCAAGAAAGCGTCGAAGCGTTTTTACGTTTTAGTGCAACTAAAGAGATCAAGAGTTCCTAGGCAAGACATGTCTGCATTTTACACTGCTTGTATACGCTCTGTCCTTACGTATGCAGCACCCGTCTTTTTTTATGCCTTACCAAAGTATTTGAAAGATGAGTTGGTGCGAGTAGAAAAGCGGGCAATGTCTATTATTTGCCCAGGACTACCCTATCAGGGAGCTATTGAAATGCTGAACATTGTCCCAATCGTAGACTTCATTATAGGGCTATGTAGAAATACCTTTGACACCATCGTAAAGGACCCTGATCATCGTCTGAACAGTTTAATACCGTTTAGTGGACCCTCACGTTATGCTTTGAGACGGAACAGGCGCTTCAATGTACCCAAATGCAAGACAGATCGTTATAGGAACAGTTTCGTAATTAGATCTTGTATTGATAATAATTATATGTAGATTAATCTTTTTACCATATTTTATACTTTTTTATAATTATAGTACTTAGTTTATAATATACTTTATCAATGGCATTACTGTAAATACATAATTCAGCTTTCGAGCTGCAAAGTATTTGGAAATTAAACTATCTATCCTTCAGGATCCTGTATAAGATCCTACAGGATATTTCAGGATCCTGTACAAAATCCTGCAGGATATTTCAGGATCCTGTATAAGATCCTACAGGATATTTCAGGATCCTGTATAAGATCCTGCAGGATATTTCAGGATCCTGTATAAGATCCTACAGGATATTTCAGGATCCTGTATAAGATCCTACAGGATATTTCAGGATCCTGTATAAGATCCTGCAGGATATTTCAGGATCCTGTATAAGATCCTATAGGATATTTCAGGATCCTGTATAAGATCCTGCAGGATATTTCAGGATCCTGTATAAGATCCTGCAGGATATTTCAGGATCCTGTATAAGATCCTGCAGGATATTTCAGGATCCTGTATAAGATTCTGCAGGATATTTCAGGATCCTGTATAAGATCCTATAGGATATTTCAGGATCCTGTATAAGATCCTACAGGATATTTCAGGATCCTGTATTAAGATCCTACAGGATATTTCAGGATCCTGTACAAGATCCTGCAGGATATTTCAGGATCCTGTATAAGATCCTACAGGATATTTCAGGATCCTGTATAAGATCCTACAGGATATTTCAGGATCCTGTATAAGATCCTACAGGATATTTCAGGATCCTGTATAAGATCCTACAGGATATTTCAGGATCCTGTACAAGATCCTACAGGATATTTCAGGATCCTGTATAAGATCCTACAGGATATTTCAGGATCCTGTACAAGATCCTGCAGGATATTTCAGGATCCTGTATAAGATCCTACAGGATATTTCAGGATCCTGTATAAGATCCTACAGGATATTTCAGGATCCTGTATAAGATCCTACAGGATATTTCAGGATCCTGTATAAGATCCTGCAGGATATTTCAGGATCCTGTACAAGATGCTACAGGATATTTCAGGATCCTGTACAAGATCCTGTCGGATATTTTAGGATCCTGTACAAGATCCTACAGGATACTTCAGGGATCGTGTAGGATCCTGACAGGATCGTGTAGGATCCTGTAGGATCTTGTACATGGTCCTACAGGATCCTATGGGATCTTGACACGATCCTGTAGGATCCTGTTCAAGATTTCTACCAAAGCTATTTTAAAAATGTACTAATATGGGAAGAAAAAGAATCAGAAGGAAAACTTTTTCCAATTTATTAAATTTGTTTAGAAATTAATTCAGGCGTTTTTGTAGTCAGTTATGCCAATGCGTGTCCAATAAGTATGCAGCATGTCCAGGGTCTTACCTCCACTCCCAGGTACGGGCGTTGATGGTCGTCAAGGGTTTGAATTAGCACAAGCAAATGATATTTGAATCTGCCTAAACTGTTGTGTGATAATGTGATTAGTGATAACCAAGGACTATGTATGTGATGGGAAAATAATTGGATTTTATAGATGGCCAAATAATTGTAGTTAAGTTAACTTTATTAATTTCCAAATATCAGGAACAAAGGCCCTGGGGAGACGGTGCTAATTTGAATTATACGTGGGACCCCCCTGGTGATACCATATAAGGTAGGGTTCCTGGATCATCCTCCAGTGAGCTGTAGTTTACTGGCAGTTGCCCAGTTACTAATTTGAATTGCAGCGATTGACAATTTCTTGTTTAAATCATGGATGTTTTTATAATCAGACGATGCAGTATCATAGTATCATCAGCGAATAGATCAAATTGCAATTCCATATGTAATAGTAAATCATTTATAAAAAATATAAAAAAGTGGCCTTTGGGCATTTAAACATTTAAATCATTTACTTACATATTTATTGTTTTACCATTTAAACCTTTTTTGGTATTTAAGTCAAATTCTAAAATATACCATTCAGATTTAAATTATGTGATACATACTTCAATTAATTTTTGATATCATGCTTAGCTTCATCCAATAATTGTTTATTATTATAAACTTTTAGGCTACTCAATCATGATGGTATTAAAATGTTGTTAATCTCACAGAGGCCTGGACCCATCCTGGCAGCCAGGGCCCATCCTGGCTCTTGATGGGACCTGGTTGTAAGAACATATTTGTTCAAGACTAAGGCCCAGTTTAAACATCGAACTTCACATGTGACAAACTCAATGCAAATTAGCTTAAACAATAGATTACGCTCATTTGCATTGAATTCGGCACATGTGAAGTTCGACGTCTAAACCGGGCCTAAGTGTTCTGTTGAACTAGTGAACTGTTGAACTAGCCAGCTTTTGGCCTCGAATTACCAATGGTAGTAAATGTAGGGTTATATACCTGTGGATTCTAATCCTAATCCTGAACTCAATCCTAAATTTATCTGTCCTCAATTGCCTACGAACCACCCCTTACATATTGCTTAAACGTATAGATTAACATAAGACATACTGCTTGTAGGATTCTCAAGTACATATATTCAAGATTCAAGACCTAATACATTAAACTCACAGTCTTTTACTTATTTGTAGATTCTTAGTTATTGTTAATTCTAAGGAATACGTTGGATGACAATGCCATGTTTGACGTCAGTTCTTTGATGCAAAAAAGTGAGGTACATAAACAATTAATTTCATTAAATGTTTTATTATTCATTGCCCATGATAGAAAAAAAAGCGGCGTCCCATGAGAGGCCTAGGGACTAGTTTTGTAAAAAGACAAAGACTGAGCGACGGGTAAATGCGACCGAAAAATATTTATAATCACTAAACAGAGAATATTTGATGAATGGGGCACCTACATATTAATGCCTGTAACTTGAGAAAATAAATTTAAAAAATCGAGAAATACTGGTTACTATTGGAAAAAAAACTTGGTCCGTATGAGGATCGAACTCATGACATTGGCGTTATTAGCACCACGCTCTACCGACTGAGCTAACGGACCTCGCCGAAAATTTATTGTAAAATACGATATATAAACATTTTAAAATACATGATTCACAAAAAGAAACCTGTGAGAACAGCGAAGTAATTCTACTAAAAGATGTTTTTATCATTTACCAATATGGTCGGCATAAATAAAGACTGGTTAGAGAAGCAAAACGTAGTCATTCATATTAAATTGCCACTCGATAACATATTTTCAATTTTCACAATATATGATATTTATTGATAATATTTATGAGTTATGACTTTATGCATAACCAAACATAACCAATCTAAATTTTAGTTTAAAGCAGTTCAACGACATCACATCCTACAAAGCTCACCGGTTTGTTGTCAGCAATCCAACATTTACAGAAGTCACAGAACTTTTTAGGTTGAGATATCCAATATTCGGCCCTGAAAATAGGTAAATGCACGCAGCATAAGCCAAAACCTCGAACATGTAAAACATTTAACCAATGTAAACCAATGTAACTTACATACATGTCAACGTGTTTGGGAAAACCAGAGCAACAAACACAAGAATGAGAAAGAATGAGCAGAGAATGCAACTCGTACCCAGAGCCTGCGTTCCTTTTGGCCTGCGCCAAGAAACGGAAGCTGCATTTTCTCGTTTAGCCATGGGTGAGGCTCTCTGGGTGAGGCTTATGGAGGGGGATTAGGGACAAAATTGTTATAGGAAGGCATTGGGTCGTACTATTGGACAGGCAATGGGTCGTACTGGACAGGCAATGGGTCGTACTGGACAGGCAATGGGTCGTACTGGACAGGCAATGGGTCGTACTGGACAGGCAATGGGTCGTACTGGACAGGCAATGGGTCGTACTGGACAGGCAATGGGTCGTACTGGACAGGCAATGGGTCGTACTGGACAGGCATCGGGTCGTACTGGACAGGCAATGGGTCGTACTGGATAGGCATTGGGTCGTACTGGACAGGCAATGGGTCGTACTGGACAGGCAATGGGTCGTACTGGACAGGAAATGGGTCGTACTGGACAGGCAATGGGTCGTACTGGACAGGCAATGGGTCGTACTGGACAGGCAATGGGTCGTACTGGACAGGCAATGGGTCGTACTGGACAGGCAATGGGTCGTACTGGACAGGCAGTCGTACTGGACAGGCAATATCTCACATGTTATTGCGCATGCGCATAACATAAATACAGCTAACGACAAGTAACGCGGGCTCGCCACGCTCCAAAGACTTTATATGCTGAGACTATATGTTGATTTATTCAAATGAATTTCACGCTTCATCAGCATAGAATTGTTTAAAATGTCAAGAGACCGCGAAGATATGTTACAACGTGCTAAAGATGCTTTAAAGAACGCACTAGCCGAGTTGGAAACAGAGCCCCAAAGCTCAACTCAGAATACTGAGACGACCGTCAACACTCGGTCTCCGAATGCCGTTGATCGTCAAAGACAACAAAGTGCAACTGATGATTTTAGGTGAGTCAATAAAAAATAAATGGAATCTACGAGTGTTCCATGTATTTTCTTCAAAGCATATTACAAATGAATAAATAAAATAAAAATACGAATTTGGAAAACACGTCGGATATCGCTTCCATTTTGGCTCGAATTATTACAATTGATATGTTTTGGAACACTATTTGTATTGATCTTCACAAAACCAATACAGAATCAAGGTATAAAATTTAAAAAGTCACATATATAGGAAATGAATTTTGTAGTTCAACTAATCTTGTTATTTTGGTCTTTCACTTAAGGTGGTCCCTACTGTTTCTTGAAAGTTGGCAAAAATGCAAATTTCAATCTCGAAAAGTGCCCATGGATATTTCGGAAAAGATTGAAACTAAAGCTATGCATAGAATAACTTTCAGGGCATCAAATACTATTAATGGCTAAAGTGTTTCATCTGTTGCTATGACAACAGTGACGTTTCAAAATGGCCGAAAATGAACATTTAATCTAATTTATTTCGCAAACGAGTCGGTGACCCCCGATTTTTTTGCATTTAAACATTTCTTTTAGTTTAATTAATAAATAGGCAGATTAAAAAAAAATTCTGTGGATCCAATTATTTTACACAAAAAAAATCATGTTTTTTTAGTTTTTTTTAAAAATTGGATCCACAGAAATTTTTTAAATTTGCCTATTCATTAATTAAACTAAAAGAAATGTTTAAATGCAAATGTTTGAAACGTCACTGTTGTCATAGCAACAGATGAAACACTTTAGCCATTAATAGTATTTGATGCCCTGAAAGTTATTCTATGCATAGCTTTAGTTTCAATCTTTTCCGAAATATCCATGGGCACTTTTCGAGATTGAAATTTGCATTTTTGCCAAGTGAAAGACCAAAATAACAAGATTAGTTGAACTACAAAATTCATTTCCTATATATGTGACTTTTTAAATTTTACACCTTGATTCTGTATTGGTTTTGTGAAGATCAATACAAATAGTGTTCCAAACATATCAATTGTAATAATTCGAGCCAAAATGGAAGCGATATCCGACGTGTTTTCCAAATTCGTATTTTTTATTTTATTTATTCATTTGTAATATGCTTTGAAGAAAATACATGGAACACTCGTAGATTCCATTTATTTTTTATTGACTCACCTAAAATCATCAGTTGCACTTTGTTGTCTTTGACGATCAACGGAATTCGGAGACCGAGTGTTGACGGTCGTCAGTATTCTGAGTTGAGCTTTGGGGCTCTGTTTCCAACTCGGCTAGTGCGTTCTTTAAAGCATCTTTAGCACGTTGTAACATATCTTCGCGGTCTCTTGACATTTTAAACAATTCTATGCTGATGAAGCGTGAAATTCATTTGAATAAATCAACATATAGTCTCAGCATATAAAGTCTTTGGAGCGTGGCGAGCCCGCGTTACTTGTCGTTAGCTGTATTTATGTTATGCGCATGCGCAATAACATGTGAGATATTGCCTGTCCAGTACGACCCATTGCCTGTCCAGTACGACCCATTGCCTGTCCAGTACGACCCATTGCCTGTCCAGTACGACCCATTGCCTGTCCAGTACGACCCATTGCCTGTCCAGTACGACCCATTGGCTGTCCAGTACGACCCATTGCCTGTCCAGTACGACCCATTGGCTGTCCAGTACGACCCATTGCCTGTCCAGTACGATCGAATGCCTGTCCAGTACGACCCATTGCATGTCCAGTACGACCCATTGCCTGTCCAGTACGACCCATTGCCTGTCAAGTACGACCCATTGCCTGTCCAGTACGACCCATTGCCTGTCCAGTACGACCCATTGCATGTCCAGTACGACCCATTGCCTGTCCAGTACGACCCATTGCATGTCCAGTACGACCCAATAGTACGACCCAATGCCTTCCTATAACAATTTTGTCCCTAATCCCCCTCCATAGAGGCTATTCTGCACTCAGTTGATGTAGTGACGTCATGTCGACAAATCGTCGGAAAATGTTCGTAAATATGGCGAGTTATGTTTTGATTACTTGGACATTTTCTCTTTTTGATAATACTTGGATTGTTTATATGTTGTTTTAATGGTTGTAGTGTATACATGATTCATTATTTTGATTCAATCATAACTGCGTCATGGGTGGAGAAACATGTTTATTATACAGTCGTCAAGTTCACAGAGTAGCCACTCACTGTAGGAAGGGCAATACAATGTTGAACTGTGTAGCTTTGTTTCAATAGAAACTGTCACACCACTTTAACTTGTATAACTTTTGAAATACAGAAGCTACAGACATTAAATATGTATTGGTAGAAAGCGTTGAGTCGGCTGAATGTTTTTGGAAAGTATGGAATTGTATGAGCATGTAGAAGTACTTTTAAAATTTAAATTTCTGATGTATTATAACGAATGTTTTCGATGCACTCCGTGGAAACCCCGCGCTTGATCTCTGGCGCTTGATCACGATGATATCGCTTTTTTAAGAAAAAACTAAGTAAGATAGCACAATAACGTTTACGTATATTGTAGATAGATAAATTATCTTTGTTTTATGGCATAAGACAGCTTGTAGGGTTGATTATTTGTCAAGAAAACGTTCGACGTATTCGGTTTAAATTACGATGCTGATTTTGAAGATGGCGGCCAAATAATAAGGCGCTCCTCTTCGAACGTTTTGTTGAGAAACAGTAAACTTTACAAGGTCTATTATACCTTAAAAGAAAGATAATTTATCTGTCTATAATATACGTATAGCTTATTGTTGTAGCTTTCTTAGTTTTCTTAAAAAAAGTGAAAAAACGAACATGTCCAAAATATACAATATTGCCGCTATTTTGAACAAGTCGGTCGTATTTTAAGCCGTTTACTTCGAACGTTTTCTTGAGAAATAATGAAGCATACAAGCTCTATTATACCTTGAAAGAAATTTAATTTATCTATCTACAACATACGTAAAGTTTATTTCGCTAGCTTACTCAGTTTTATTGTAAATTCATTGATATTGCGGACCAACCATTTCAAAATCGCTCGTCATCAATTACTACTTGTGCATCATTATATTTCGCAACGCGAAGATAGACCGAGCATTTCCCGACGAACTTCGTGAATTGTTCGTATGACGTCACTACATCAACTGAGTGCAGAATAGCCTCACCCAGTTTAGCCATACCCCTCCCCCCCTAATGAGTTTTCTAACCTAAGTGTCTTCGTCCAGTCACTCGCCTCTACTCAATATTTATCATTAAAGTGAGCTCTCTCTCTATATATATATCTGGAGGGCTATCTGCCAGTCATTGGCCGGACAAAAAGTGAAGCCAAAGATGGCCGACTTTGCACGTCAGTTTCAGTCCCCTACGCGGTTTATATAGAAAGCAACACGGTCACTATCAAATCGCTTTTTTTGCTCGGGCAGATAGCCCTCCATATATATATATATATATATATATTGAAAGGATTTATGGTGAAGGAAAATTTCGAGTGTTGGAATACATACATTTTAAGACCAAACCGGGACCAGTTGCGAAAAATGCAACTTAGCGGCCTTCCGGTAGGAATTGAACTCGCGACTCTGCGATTGCTAGTGCAGTGCTCTGACCACTGAGCTACGGAAGCCGTTGCCGAGAGCCTAGTCACGAGTTCTGTATATATGGTGGTAATGCCGGGATAAATATTACCTATTATATATATATATACGTGGTTGACATGTATGTAAGTTACATTGGTTTACATTGGTTAAATGTTTTACATGTTCGAGGTTTTGGCTCATGCTGCGTGCATTTACCTATATATATATATATATATATATATATATATATATATATATATATATATATATATATATATATATATATATATATATATATATATATTATATATATATATATATATATATATATATATATATATATATATATATATATATATATATATGGAGAGAGAGAGAGAGAGCTCACTGTCCTGGGACGAGGTTGTGAGGGCTCTGCGAACGAAAGACCCAAATTACCAATAATTGCCCCCGCAGAGTTTTGACCCTCTAGGGCATATATAGTAGCCCCCGCACGTAATATGATATAAGTATATATTAGTAATATACCCCAGAAAAAAATTTGTTCGGTGGAGGCTATTTCACATACGGTAGAGCACCTAGTCACAAGGACTTTGGTGATTGTTTATGTTAATATATGCTTCGTTCTTAAAAACCCCGCTTTAAATTTATGTTTCGATTCAGTAATAACCCTGCTTTTAACAACCCTGCTTTTCTGAATTTTCTGAAGCGGGGTTTTTAAAGAACGAAGCATATATATGTTATATAAACAATCACCAAAGTCCTGGTGACTAGGTGCTCTACCGCATCTGAAATAGCAGGTTGTCCTCTCACCTGAGATTCACGATTATCCTTAATTTTGAAATCGCTCAGAATTAAGGATAATCGTGAATTCAATGTTAGAACCCAACCCCAACACAACAAAGATCCTAACCCTAACCCTAACCCTAACGGCCGTAAGGTGGCAAACTCGATGTCCAGCGGGGGTTTCCTTTCAATTAATTTGACGTCATCGAGTGTAAGAGACAAAAGACAATACGTCTTGAAATTATTGGAACTACCTCATGTCCATGATAAGCCATGTCTGGCTTCACTTTTTCGCCGACCAAAAACCAAAACATATATATATATATAGTCCACCAGTTGTTATGTCACTGGTTTTAGTATGTTTGGCAACTGACGTATACGTACTCAGATGCTTAAGAAAACGTTTCGAATGTTAAGAGATACATTCCAGTACATCCTGAAGCTTAATTGCTACAAATAATTTCACCAACAATAACCGATAAACGAAATTCATCCAATATGACACAATTAAAATTCTTGTTTCGTATTTGATTGTTTTACACTGCAAACTACGCGGTTCTCAAACCAATTCGGCCCTTCCAGTTGGTAATTATTGACTAGCTCGTTGCGTTGTCTAAAGTGTATTGAATATAAGACCGATTAAATGTCTGCTCGCTGCAGGCTTAGCCTCGTGTACAGACGCAAGTGTATTTCCTGTGATGTCAATCGCTGACATCACAGAAAATACAAGCGCTCGCAGGCTAGTTACGCCCTTCTGATTCAGTTTAATATTATCTTGAATGATTTATAATGAGTAGATATAATCAAACATTATGAATTCAAAAATAAATTAGCCTATATAGATTATTCCTGGCCTCACATCTTTGGTCACTGTAACAGAGAGTGTTGTTCCCGTATGCTGTATACCTGGCCTGTTATAACTTTGTAAGGTATGAACTATGATATTTAGGGAATTATGTTTGTTATTCTATAAATTTAAGTGTTGTGCTGTGTAGGCAGTGCAGAAATACAAATCGAATACTCTGAAAGTTGGTGTAACTGCCGAAATAGTGTGTTGAGGTCTAGCAGCGCGGACGAAGGACCTTCGCTAGAAACGTTAGACCTCCTATACATTATTTCGGCATATTAGACACCAACCTTTTCATATAATTTGATTCTCGAATTAAGCTGTTAGCGCTGCTCATTTTTGCTATATGGAGGGGGGATGTGGCAAATTTTCGTTGTGGATGTCGTTGACTATATAGTGTAGTGAATAGGATCCAATCTCAGAGCTACTGCATCTGAGGATGGATATGAAATAGAGTTCAAACACTATGAAGTCGTAGAACAATGGTCTGCTGACCAAAAGGTAATTCCAGGCCCGATTTCCGTTGCTCTTCTACAGTCTATAGGCTTCAACCGAGTGCTGTCTAGATTCTTTACTCTGCGGGATTGATCTGAAGTCAAAAGAAATTGGACTTATATAATTCATTGGACTTATATCATACCTATATGTGTTATCAGTAGTGTGTAACTATTTCACAGATATCAAGGACAACAATTATAAAATTCTTGTTTCACACTGTAAATTACGCGTAAAATTAATGTAAATTATTTGTCTCAAATCAATTAGGTTGTTCCAAGTGTCTTGAATATATAATACTTCAACTCTCTTTATGATATTTAGGGTCACTGTCGCGTAAATTTGTACGTATACGTAAAAAATAAAACGTGCGTAACGGAAATGTATTCTACGTGCGAAAACCCATGCGTTAACTTTCCTTACGTAATCGTGACGACAGTGGAATTCCTGATGCATAAAAGTGTTGTGCGTAGAAATCCGTCGGACTTGTTCACATCATCCGAATTAATTAACGAGGTTTGGTGTCGGACCTATAACCGTGGCGTGTATGGCGCGACTATACAGGGTGTATCAAAAAAAGCGCAACCTCGGAATTTCCCAAGAAATCCACTTTGTTTTTATTAGCACAAAAGATTTTAGGCCTCTCATTAAATAAATGCATAAATTTCGTAGTAATTAGACAGTTATGCCCCTAGGGGCGAAAATCTTTTGTGTTTAAGAACACAGTAGATTTCTTGGGAAATTCCGAGGTTGCGCTTTTTTTTATGCACCCTGTACAGTATGCCGAACATCACATAGTATTTTTTTCATTTTTAAGACTTCTGATAATGGATGTTGTAGAGATAAGTAGATTTCATGTGCGCACAGAGGTTGGATTCAATCCGCATGAGTTGGGGAAACTCCAAGAACTCATCATCACCATTCACTTGAAAACCTCGAAGAAAGCAGGCCAAACCGATCGCGTAGAAGATACAATTAACAACAAAAAAATAGGAAAAGATATGTTTTTTCACATTGAAAACAAGAAGTACAATCTCATCGAATCAGTTGGTGGCATATACGCATGTTAGACAGTTGTAAAAAGAAAACCCGCTTACTTGTCTTATATTACAAAGGATAATTTTGAATGCATTGATTTCTGTAATCAGGCACTGAAGGCATTGTGCAGCGCTCGTTTAAAGTGGGAAACTTTTAGAAGCAAGTTGGGCTAGAAATGAAGACGAAGAAAAATCAGGCGGCTACACGCAGGCGTGCTCCCCTCCGTCCAATGCAGAACGCCTGACCGGCAATGCTATTTTTTCTAATATTTGTTCGATTGAAGGTCTTCGTGTGTCAAAATTTATATAAAAATCAACGGCAAGGTATACGAAACATATCTGTTACGAAATGACATCGGTTTAATGGACATAAAAGCATTAAATCATCGGGTAAACGACGAATAGATCTTGAAGCCATGTCCTTTGATTTTAAAGCGAGTCTCGCTTTAATCGCTTACGCATTTTCTCATAACATCTGATCTTCACATTTTAAGTAGACGAAACCTACAGCGTTCGATTCGCCAGATTCAAGTGATCATTTGGATGTAGAATTGATTTAAATCGGACAAAAACACAACATTTCATAAATGATTGATATTACGGAGTTTCACAGGATATTAAAATGTCAACACAGTATAATATTTCCCTGTCCTTCGGCTGTCCATTCCGTCTTCATGATTGAACTCTCATCTGTGTTTCTCTCATCTTGGAGAGAATCTTTGCATGCATGGTTTGCGGGTTTACAGGTCTCGTAAATGCTTTTCAGAAGGAACATTGAGGCAAGGGTGAAGACCCTGGGTACGAGTTATTGCGCAATTTTGCAAATTTACGGACCCCAAAAATAATACTAATACTAATAATAATGAAGCCGAATCTAAAACTCGTGCTACGGCCCAAGTAATAATTATTTATTATATGTCCAACCAACGATTGACAGTTTAGCTCTTTTTTTAGTACCGATCATTTGAACCGGTATCATAGGATCTACCGCGGTAATGAAATACCGGTATAACTATCTTTGGCTGCGTTTACACTAGAGCAAAAGTAATCGGATTCCATTGTTTTTTTATTCCCATGAGGATGCAAAACAATGTGAGTCCGGTTACTTTTGCTCTACAGTGTATAAAAAAAACTGAACAGGCATAAAATTAATTAATATTGGCTCAGAGGTGTCTAGGGCTTTCTAACTACAACAATACTGTAAGTTGTTTGAAAGGAATGTTAATTAATGTTACGGTATGCCGGTTCAGTTTTTCTTGACACATACTGTATACATAAAGGTATAGGTGCCCTAGCGCTAGTCATGTCTTTTGTTTTCTTTCCTCTTGGGACATCAAAAACAAAAGAGTTAGCTACCCTACCTTCCAAACAGCTCGAAAGTATAAACGCACTCGGTCGTCTCATGCTTCATCTCAATGTTTGGAAATTCTGGTAAAACACTCGCTCTCGTAGTCGTTTAATAAAAATATTTAATGTCTAATAAAATATCTAATAAAAAAAACTCTCTTTTCCAGGTTAAAGCAATTTCTAACTAATGTGGAACAACAGCTCGGTCGAATTCGAGATCCAAACAATATAAATGCTGCAAGGACTTTTGACCTAGACATATCCTTCTGGGGCGATACTGTACTGGAGTACAAGGTGGAAATAAAAGCTAAAAACAGAACCTGGTCCATTCCCGACCCTGATGTGCTAAAGCATGCGCACGTGATCATACCACTAGCTAATGTCACTCCAGAGTTTATTCACCCTATGGAAAAGAAGCCTTTGAGGATGATTGCAATGGCAGTCAGTGGTGTCGAAGACTTCACATCTTTCTTTCCTATTGTCCAAATAAGTGAAATGGAAAACGATTTGTATGCATACAAAGTGACAGAGTTAATTAATGATTAGGAAATAATTAAATATTATTTATTGTTAATGCAAGACATGATTGTAAAAATAAACTAAATAATCAGAAAATCAGTCTGGCGTGTGCTTACGATTTCTGATCAAATATTGCGCAATGGTATTTTACGACAAATTCTGGCAACCAAAAAGCCATCCTTGTCGCAGATTCGTTCCTAAGCCTAATAACCACCTATACGACCAAAGAACAATCAGTAGAAACGGACGGACCTTCATTTTCTCCAGAACAGAATGACACAAACGCTCGTTTAAGGTGCATTTTTGTGGCATAAATGTTTCACCTTTTTTTCGTAGTTTTAATATTTTTAGATATTTTAAATAATTTTAATGCATATTTCACCATAAATATTATAAATAAGCTAGAACTGTGTAAATCCATTGCAACTTAAGATGGACTAATGATGGCTCCAAAGTTATTTTTGTCTTGGCAAAAACAGTGGCTTCTCACTTTATTTCCTCCACAGGGAAACATTAAACACTTAATTAATGGTCCCGAGGGGAACATCGAGATTTAATTCCCGAGAAGCTTCGAGGGAATTAAATCTCGATGTTTTCCGAGGGATATGGGTGTGTTTTCTCCTAAACAAAAAATAGACTTTTCAGACGCAGAGAATTGGGAAGCGAATATTTAAATGTTATTCAACATTTGGTTAACAACATTCGGTTAAAAACGTTTTTAAAAACTGAGTTTTGATAAATAGAGTTCAAAAGCTCGCACTGGGCATAACGACGGGCTGTCTTTCCTTTCATACATTCGGCCATCTCCTGGTGAATCAAAAGGACTCGTCCTGCCTGTGATTCTTAGCTAGTTCGTCTGCCTCCGATTTTTCTCGATCCACTCCCCGCACGCCTTCCTCTAATAAAAATATAAGCCTCTGCGGAGGAGAGCAGGTGACATCTCTTTTGTCCCTTGTCATGTGACCACCTATCAACCAATGAAATCGTGTATTGTTTAGGAGAAAAACACACCCATATAACGACGACGGTTGAGGGACCACAAAACATACTGCTTCCCCGAGGTCCCAGTAAATAAGTGCTTTATTATCATACCAAGTGTCAAAGAAGAAAAAAAACGAAAGAAGAGTTCAATCCAAAGGTCGCATTTCACGTGATTTTTTCATTATCGACGGTCGACAACACATTGCCCTCTCAGAGCTATTGCGGGAGAAACAGCTAAATTTCATCACTTTCACGTGATACACTCTCGACCAATGACATACCAAGTATCAAAGTTACCTTTTTCTAGTATATATTATTTGTTATTGTTTATCGTATCTGATTGGCTTATTTTTGTCACACGATTATTTTGCGTGTGATTATTTTACGGGGAAAAGGAAGAGGGAGACCGAAAAAGCGATGAGTGGATTGTATTCGAGATGGTAAAAAGTGGTGGATCTGAGTAGAGTTGGTGATAGATGATCACAGTGGATAGTTGTGTCAAGATGACCCGCCCCGCCTTGAGGGGACAAACGGGATGATGATGATTTTGCATGTAAAAGTTTGATACCAGTTTTTTATTTTACTTTGTGTTTCACTCTCTGATAATAATAATAATAATAATAATAATAATAATAATAATAATAAAGACGAATAAGAAGCATTATACTCTTACAACAATATATTCTTAATGTGACGTAGAAAACTAATTACAGTTTCATTATAAGATAAAGCCTACTACATATATTACCACTATGAACAAAAAAACTATTAATTTAAAAAAATAAGTCTTAAGTGCTGACTTAAAACTGCTTAAACTAGAAGTTACTATCGCAAGGGAAGTGCTGCCTCGAAATCCAAGGCAGTTGTGATATTTTGCAAAATTGCAAAAATAAGTGGTGGGCTTATTGAAGTCAAAGTCGCAGCGGAGGTAATAGAGCTTCGTACCCATGCGGTTATGGTTCAGGTAATACATGCTTCTAATTTCCTGTGGTAATGAATTCCACAGTTTTGGTGTGGCAACTGAGAATGTTCTGTCTCCACGAGTCACGGTTTTGGATTTTGGCAGATTTCGGTTAGATGATAGTAAATCAGTAATATAAATAGGTGCCTGGCCATGTAAAGTTAGACCTCCACATTATTTCGGCAGTACACCAAACTTTTAAAATATTCAATGGTTAATGACGAAATTCCGTTCAGAGAGACCGGTTGCAAAGGTTCAACTCTTCTGGTAATGCGGATGATCCTGGGAAGAATTATTATAGTGCTCTATCAGATGAACTAGAGACGTTGACGTCGGGAATTTGGCCAGAATTTAGTTTAGTATTAAGTTAGTTATGGCGGAATATATATTATTCATAAGATGAAACAATGTAATATGAACGAATAATACAAAACAATGGCAATGCAATAAAAAAACAGTTTAATACTTATATAATTTTCTTAAATACGACACAATGCGATTCAATATAATTAAACCAGCGAGAACAATATAATTAAATGCGAAATTTCGAGTATATTTGAGGGTGAAAATCCCCCGCTTATGATTCGAACGCGCGTATAGTAAGATAAGTACAGGCAGTGTCATATTTACATAAGTTGGTCGTATTGAGAACAATCCAGCTTTTGGGGGAGGGGAATTGGGGAGACTGGGGCTGAGCGAAAAGGGGAAGAGAGGGGGAAGGAAGGGAACGCCTGCCAGCAAGCCTTATGTTTTTGAAAAACGCCTCTTAATTAGTTCATCAAAATTGACCAATCATTATTTGATTAGAATTTAACGGAAGTGAAAGTTTATTTCCGATATAAATACAAAAGATCAAAACATGTAAAGTTTGGCAAAGCGCAATAGTCCTAGCGTTAATTGTCGATTTTGTAAGTGTTGTTAAAACAGGGTTATCTGTCGTCTGAAAATCTATTCGTTCCTTCTAAAAGAAAAAATTATTTGGGAATTATCCTTGCCGATATTTGTGAAGGAGTTGGGATCAAACTCGTTCGAGATACAAATACATATACCGAGTGATGTTGTAACCCTTGTGCTAGAAAAGTAAGAAATTTGGGACAACTGTATGAATTCTTACGAGAAAAAACATCCCAATCAGTAACTCCAGTGAAAACAAAAGGAGCTAAAGATTATTGGATACACCAGATAAATCGAGTCCTTCATGGAGAAAATCCAAGTTGCCAAAGGTAACGACCGGTAGATCTCCAAATGTGAAGAAATCGCTCGGCTTAACATATGACGTCCAGAACACAAATGTATCATCAGCATCACAAGAAATATATGCAGACGATATATCATCGTCCTATTTAAATATCGACGATTTACCTAAAGAAGGTGTTCAGGTAAAAGTTCTTGTGAGAAATGCAAATGGTGATGTTGTTGTCCGAATACCGCGAGATGAAGAAAGTAAACAAGTGGTCAAACATATTGCATACACTAACTGGAAAACAGCTTCAAAAGCCATACTTCAACATAAAGAAATGGAATCAGACTTTAGAATAGCTTTCAGAAAGAAGATTGCCTGCGAGTTTGAGCAGTACTTAAAATCGGGAAGCCTTCTAGCTTTGAGCAACCCAAATGAACTCGCTGGGTTTTTAAACAAAATATTTTTGTCCTCTTTGGTACAATTGTGTACTTGAACCTAAAGTCTGTTTTAGAGCGCTTCCTCACTGTAGTTAGCCATTTTGGAATTAGGTTGATTGATCAGATCCGCACCAATGAGAAGCCTTGTAAAATCCCGTTCGCTCACGAACGGGTTTTTCAAAAACATAAGGCTTGCTGGCAGGCGTTCCCTTCCCCCTCTCTTTCCCTTTTCGCACAGCCCCAGTCTCCCCAATCCCCCCCCCAAAAAAAAACCCACAAAAAAACAAAAAAAACGCCTGCACTGCAGGCTAAGAACAATCTTACAATGACGATCATGGAGGTAATTCATTCGAATGTCCATATACTCATTGCTATCTTTCAAGCTATGATTTAAGAACATGATTTAAGCGTTTGTATAGTATTCTTGGTGAAAAGGTAAGTAAGAGCTCCAGGTCTTTAAACGATGGTGTCTCATTCTAAGTTAAATACAGCTTCCATTCTTTCTAAGCATCCGTGTAATGATTGAGCCTGTTTGATGAAAAAATATGGAATAAAAAAGTATGGTTAACGATACGGAATTTCTATAAGGCGATAGTTGATCTGAAATTGATCAGGCTGATAAAGATTCATACTGTAACTTTAAAGGACAAATACATTTTAGATTCACGAAATTCCAATGGCTTGGTTTACTTGAATAATTAAAAGTAAGCGAAAAACTTTTTCACTTCAGTTTGGCGCAGGCATGAATCAAAATAATGGGGTCATGCAGGTTAAAACAGAATTAAGCAAGTCTGCTCCCAAAACCAGTCGTTCTTTGTCGCCTCATGAGAATGGGTATTAGTTTTCTTCTAATATTTTTAGTTGTAGAAAAATGTGGCTGATAATAAGTTGGTTTATCAAGTAAATTTCAACAATAAACCCACTCAAGTATAGCCTGCGTGGCGGAGGGGCAAAGTGGAAAGGCGAAGTGGGGTGTTTTTGGATTTCCGCCTATATGAAGAAGTCAAAAACAACCAATCAGCGACGAGCGGGCTTTCCTCAATGATTAAAACATTTCACTTTGGGCCGAATCGTAAAATATCGATACGGGTATCTAGTACGTATTCCTTATAAGGATGCGCAAATAGAAGGCATTGACGAGCAAATAGAGTGAATTAACGAGCAAAAAGCTGACACGTTGAACCCTCGTACCAGCCTCCTATAGTTAATTGGATTGTAACCGATCCAAAAACAACCCTTTGGCAAATGTCCTAACCCTTTGGCAAACATTTTCTTGAGAAATAAACCACCCCAAAACTATAGAATATATCAAAGTAAAGTTACAACATACGTACAGCTTTATCCCGGTAGCTAACTTAGTTCTCTTTAAAAGCGCGGTTAATCGAACATATTGAAATAAACAAAAACACGAACTTTCGGCTGTCTTCGACGAACGTTTTCTTGAGAAATAATCAACTCCCAAAGCTATAATATATATATTAAAACAAAGATAAATTATTTGTTTACAATATGCGTACAGCTTATCCGGCTAGAGAACGTAGTTTTCTTAAAAAGAGCGGATAATCGAACATATCGTAACGTGTTAACAATCCCACATCAGTGAGCTGGTACGAGTGCCATGTATTTGCTCGTCAATGCCTTGTATTTGCGCGTGGGCCACTTCGTTATATGGAATACGTACTAGAAGTACATACTGTATGGCAGTAAATATATGTCTGAAACTCCGTAAAAAGCTTGACTGCATCTGGTGGAAAACAAGATTTATTTTGAAAATTTGTTCAAGCAATCGTGTTGACAAGGAAGCACAGAGTTGATTCTGGCTGAGGCTTGTGAATCAATCGGCTTTGCATTACTAGGCAGTGAAACTTTCTCCGAGCGGGTTTGTACAGTAGGTCTTGCGGCAGAAAACTTTATAACTTAATCAGTATTAACACATGCGAAAGAAGGAGACAGCAATGTTCCACCTACCGATAACATTAATAGCCCTGATAGAATGAAGCGACACCTGACTATTGAATACCGAACTCCAGAATGGTATTTGTCCAAGAAATGTCATAGGCAAGACAACGTAGAAACCATCACTTAAGCCTGGTTTCCATTTGGTCGCCACGGTGTCATAGTGGTCGATGTAATATAGTGTCGATCTATCTTGTCTGCTCTTTACTGATTGCAGAGATAGATGGACACTATATTACATCAACCACTATGACACCATGCAATCGTGGCGACCAAATGGAAACCCGGCTTTATATACGTCTAGCTGTAAGTCTCTTTATTCTGAAACGTCGAAGGAATTCTCCGAAGGCCTAGGAAGCACTGTTGAAACACATGAAGACAATGACAAGGTAGAAATCACAATAATACTGCTTCCCTGCCGACTGATGATCACGCGCTCGCACGAACGTCTGGTAAATCTACTAAATCCATAATCAAACTATTGCCAAATCCCACTGGTAATAACATCAAAACATCTTTTCCAGCCAGCAGCTCCCTCGTTGCAACTTTTTGTTCCTGTTTTAATTTAAAGCTACGACCAGCAACTGAAGATCGGTTAGAGCTTTTGAAAGAAAATCATCTACCAACACTGGTTTTTCTAATGTCGCCATTTTTAAATGTCTATTTCCTGACAGGAAACCCTGAACACTAATGAGTTGAGTTAGCCAATCAGAATTTAGCGTCTTCTGGCGGCCGTAGAAATCCAAAAACATGGGTCTTCCATCCGCCCTCGCACCAGTCCCCTTCCCAACCCTAAACGCCTGCTTCGCAGGCTAACTCAAGTATTATGAAAATACCTGTAAAGTAAAGCTCTTCCACGATCATTTCCAATTGCAAGATACCCACTCCTCGGTGAAAAGTCAAAGGATTCGACATATCTCAACGGCGTTTTTGATGTCGGCCAGTTAGAGAAAACAGATAGTGAAGGAAGATGAAACTACCAAGACAAACACGTTATAATGTAAATAAGTGTGCAATGATTATAACGAAAGGCTACAGTCGCTTACCAATATACAAAAAAAATAAAATACAAAAGGTTTATTAGGTTCCCAAAAGGGATCTTCATACCTAATTTACAATGTAGTAATAAGTTCTAAAGAGAAATATTACAGGTTTCAGAAATTTTAAAATTACATATAGATAATACGTAGATAATACGTAGATAATCATGCAGAGTAAACTAACCATGCAATATTAAAAATTGTTGTTTAACCAACTACTTAGAAGATTGTTTTTTAATTTGCTTTTAAACAGTCCGATAGAAGTACAGTTGCGTACATCGGCTTGTAAGGAATTCCAAATAACCGCACCTCGGTATGTGAGAGACTGCTGTCCTAAAGTAGTACGGCATTTGGGTAGATGAAGGCTCTCACTATTCCGAGTATTATAACGATGAATTTGCAATCTTTTGCAGAACATATCCACGAGGTAATCCGGTGCTAAGCCGTGCATACATTTATACATCTGTGTAGCGTCTCTAATATAAAGAAGATCCGACACAGGAAGGAGTTTTAATTTCTTGAGCGTAGGTGTTATATGCTCGAATTTCTTCTTTCCCGAAAGTAGGCGAGCGGCAAAATTCTGTACTAATTGAAGTTTTGCAATATTAAATTTACTGGTACCGGACCAGATCGAGGAGCAGTAAAATAACTTGGTAAAAATGAGTGAGTTGATTACAATGAATAGGGTCGAATGATCAAAGAGGTGACGAATTCTACTTATCATGCCTAATTTTCCCATGAGGTCCGAAGCTAAGGTGTTAATGTGTTCATTAAAAGATAGGGATTTGTCGAGTATCACGCCAAGATCCTTTACAGAATCCACGACGGAAAGTTTCTTTCCCAAGAACTCTATCGGCGGGATCGTAACTTTGGAAAGCATTTTGTTTGAACCAAAAACGCAGAATTTAGTTTTGTCAGGATTAATTAGTAATCGATTTGAGCAGCACCAAGAAGCAACACGGTTGTTAATGTGAAGGTGATGTAAAGAAGTATATGAAATATTTATAACGAGTTTTCAATGGAACATATAGGAACATTGATGATAAGAAATTGATTGGAGCAGTTTTTCTTGACCTAAGCAAGGCATTTGACACCATTAATCATGCCATCTTGAAGAACAAACTAAATAATTTGGGTATCAGAGGATCATCTTTGAACTGGTTCGATAATTATTTAAGTAATAGAACGCAGTCTGTAATAGTTAATGGTGCCTTGTCAGATGCTATGGATTTATCTTTAGGAGTTCCCCAGGGCTCTGTGCTTGGTCCTCTCTTATTTATAATATTTATTAATGATCTACCGCTCAATATTCATCAGACTAAAGTCGCTTTATATGCTGACGATTCTGCTATTTTTTTTGCACATAAAGATGTACAAAAAATTGAATCTGTCTTACAATCGGATCTTAATCAGCTAAATTCCTGGTTTATCGATAATGAGTTAATTGTCAACTGCAATAAGTCTAAAGTCATGTTATTTGGAACTAAAAAACGTTTATCTAATGTTTCTAGACTTCTCTTATCTATTTCATCCAATTTTTTCGAGCATATTGATTCTTTTAAATACTTAGGATTAGTATTTGACTCTTCGGTCAGCTGGAAAAATCATATTGACTATATTAGTTCTAAGATCTCACAGAGATTAGGTGTACTTAGAAGAATTAGAAAATATCTTAGTACAGATGTTGCCAGGTATATACATGGCACATTGATTCAGCCTTTATATGATTATTGTGACATTATTTGGTCAAATGCTGACCAAACAAGTCTGAATAGATTATTGAAGCTTCAAAAGAGAGGCGCTCGCATCATTTTAATGGTCATATCATAAATGTGTTACCGTATTTAGATGTTTGAATGCGCTTTGTCCGTCATACCTCAAGAATATATTTCTTCGCAACTCAGATATACATAACTATAATACTAGAAACAGGCATAATTTACACCTTGCAAAGATCTCTTCTAAATCTGGTTATAGGTCGTTTATTTTCTCTGCTGCCAAACTTTATAATAGCCTACCTTCTATCATCAAAGACTCTGATTCTATTACTTGTTTCAAAAGAAACTATTGGTGTTATATTTCAACATAAGTTTTGATTATTTTGCATGCTTATCTTTTTGATCTTTGAATTTTGTATTTAGTTAGTTTAGGATAATTTACATACACAGCTTTAATGGAAATCAGTGTAAACTGTTTAAATTCTGTGTCTAATAAAGTTTATTATTATTATTATAGTCACTTACCAATCTGAAGGCATTCTTGATGGATTTTGATGATATTCCAAGAATTTCACTGAAAGTTAACAGAACAATCTCAAAATTATTTTAGAGAAATAAAAGAATGTTACCGACACAAAAAATGTAATGTACATATATTGCTTGAAAAAGGCTTCACACAAGTGATCTGAAAGGTTTGCCAAAATATCCAAATGAAAATTACAAAAAAGTTATAAAATACTACATTTTGTTTACCTTGTGCTGTTAAACTTCAGTATATTAATTTGGGTTGTTAAATTCATTACAGTTTTTATTGGTTTGGGAAACTCATCAACAAAACTGCGGTTGTCATAAATGTTGACAACTCCACTGTCAGAACTAAAATGACAAAAATCACTTGATAGTTGATAGAGACGTATATAATTGAGCAAATTTAATCTTGCAGTGACAAATAGAACCATTACATTTCTAACAATCACATTGGATATACACATGCAATGATGTATCAATTATCACATTTTTAAATAAAGAACGAATTTTTGTTAACAACTTGAAAACGTATTTACCATTGTAACGTATTTACCATTGTAACGAGAATTCTGAAAATAACTGTTGGAAACTTACCCGAGTCATAATAGTAAAACAAGTGGAATTTAAAAGCAGCACAATACATTTCGACAGACAACTTATCAAGTACTATACATCTGCTGACTAAACACAAAACGGGACCTATATTTATAGATAGTCTAAATAACATCGTCATCCTTGTATACTAAAAACCAATTCCTTTTGTACACACAAATCAAGAACGGAAAGCTTAACTATTTCCTGTACGGCTGAAAAACATCCAAATTTACCACCTCTTTGTTCTATTGATATATCTCTGGAAATAACCATAATTGTTGCGAAAGCTATACATTTTCTAAAATCCCGATAAACCGGCTTTTACCCATCTTGCAAATGCCACCAATCGCAGAGTTTTTATGAAATAAAATCAAACTTGGCGTGTGAGTGGATCTCGTGTGCCTGGCACTTGTCGATTTTCAATTTTTAATCTTGCGTTTCCGTGTGCCGTGTTTTTAGATTCATGACTTCGTCAGTCTTGTACGATCCATTTTGACTGGTCCGGACAGGAAAGATTTACTACGGGCAGATTCCAATACTTGGAAAGAAGAGCGGTATTTTGAAAGGATTCTAAAGCTATTCAGCACATTGTTCATTAGACATTAGGTGCCCGGAGATGACCGAGTCACATTGGCACCACAGAAGTTTTAAACAAATCGGACATTTACTGGGTACAATAAATTGCTCTTTAGTTGAGTTATTGTGATTACACATCTTATCTAGCAGACGTTCTATACCTCACTTGATTATAGTTCAGTTAGATCGCATTCAAGAAACTTTGACTGAAGATACATTTTGCTGTCTGGAACTAAAATAGTTAACTATTATACCATGAGCTCGAGTCGTACAGTATACAGTATGACCTCATGGTTTGCTATAACCCTGGTGATGATCGAGGACGAGCATGAAATCTTGTTGGTGAGCAGTCACATTAACTGGATAACATCAAGGGAATCGAGGTATATAATCGTAAGAATTTTGTCACTTAACCATGAAATGACCGCTAACCCCAAAACAACTTAGATCCTAACCCTAACCCCCACCTAATGAGTTTTCTAACCCTAACCCCCTGCTTTAGTGTCTTCCTAACCCTCCCATCTCGATTCCCTTGATGTTATCCAGTTAATGTCACTGCTGACCAACAAGATGTCATGCTCATCCTCGATCATCGCCCGGGTTATACCAAATCCCTTCGGGGTTTCTTTGTAAAACCGCCATCTTGTTTTTCCTCTACTGTTAGGATATGAGGTGTTAATATCAACCAACTAGTGGTCTATTACAAATTCGGCATTCTGATTGGCTGAGCTACTCACTGTCTATTGGTGATAGACCACTATAGTAGCGTTACCAAATCACAAACCTTCTTATACTGGAATATTCCTATCCTGACCAATCAGAAGCCACGACATATTCAAGCTGCAAGCAAAACCTGGAATCTAGTCCAAACATGGCGTCCGCTAAAATTTATATACGAGTGACGAGTGATAAAATCATGAAAACATTGGCTCGCAAGTAATGGAAAATTGTTCAGTTTGTGACATTTTCGAATAAGAAAATGAATTCGCTTATGCCTATGGAGTATATCTACACCAAATTGGAAGCAAAGTAATTACAATCTCGTTTTTTGTGATTGATTGTTTATCATGTGCCATCGAGCAACTCCACATAAACAAAAAATTAAAATTTGGAACAATGCATTTTGATAAAAAAAGATTAAAGAAAGGTTGTTTATTGTTGATACTAAAACAATTAGACAACTCGCCTCGTTATCTGCTCTTAGTAGAAACTGACCATGGTCTATTACAAATGCTGCATTGTGATCTACTCAACCGTTGCCTATTCGTGATAGACCATGATGGCGAAACGCGCTCAAAACAATGGCAGAAAACTCTGGTTTTGGGGAGGTTTCAGATGAGTTTTTGGATAATTTTTGGAGAATGCATGATTTGTAATAGTCCACTAATTTGTTTCTATTATAACAATTAGACAACTCGTCCTAGTTGTCTATGAGCGAATAGTCAACGCAGGCTACGCCTTCGTTGACTATTCACTCATAGACAACTCGGACTCGTTGTCTAATTGTTAAATAGCCTAGTAGTAGAGGAACCAATCAAATTGCGAGATAGCTAATATCCTAGTAGTAGCTACATAATAATAAACAATTATACCATGAGCTCGAGTCGTACTGTATATGAGCTCATAGCCAACGAGGAGCGAAGCGCCGAGTTAGCTATTAGTTCATATACGACGAGAGCGAATGGTATAATTGTTTTATTATATAGCCAAACACTTGGCTATATTTAGTTCGGGATTTCTTTATAAAACCCATCGATTTCTGCTTTTTTCGACCTAAAAAACGTGCCGCCATCTTGTTTTTTCTCTTCTGCTAGGATATGAGGTGATAGCCTGGTAGTAGAAGAGTCAATCAAATTGCGAGAAAGCTCATATCCTACTAGTAGCTATATAATACTGTAATTGAGTGTAGAGTGCTGTGAAGGTACCTGTAGATCAGGAAAACAGGTATGCTCGGGGCGTTATGAACTGGCGAAAATATAGGAACAGCGGTTACACCCGGAAGACCATAGGTACTTCATCTTATGGAATATAGTGCATTCGTATAGTTAGGATCAGGTTAGGATTGGATTTAGGATTAGGTTTAGGGTTGGGTTATAGGATTAGGGTTGTAGGATTAGGTTTAGGATTATGTTTAGGGTTAGTATTTAGGTTAGGATTAGTTCAGTTACTTCAGTATGGATCCATTATATCCCATAAGATGAAGTACTTACACGGAAGACTTTGCGGGGTGTGTGTCTAATACGTAAACAATATAAAACATTTGAGAAGTGTATACTTACCCACAAGCAAGGTAGCGTCCATTGGGAGATAAAGCCAAAGCAGTAGCTCTCAAACATCCTTCATCTTTAAACTTATGTAAGCATTTCTTTGTCTGCATATC
Source organism: Chrysogorgia sp. JL179-B06 (assembly GCA_035772405.1). Taxonomy (NCBI): domain Eukaryota; kingdom Metazoa; phylum Cnidaria; class Anthozoa; order Scleralcyonacea; family Chrysogorgiidae; genus Chrysogorgia; species Chrysogorgia sp. JL179-B06. The sequence continues at coordinate 1,823,093 of JAYKKM010000054.1, read as the reverse complement.
CCAAATGTAAACGTCACCGTCACCTGTAATAATGCAAAATATTAATTATAGAAATTACAAACCAGAAAGGAAATCTAAAGGATAATAAACAAAAAATATCGTACTTCCAGCAGACGCCATACGACTGCCATCAGCAGAAAATGCAATTGTGTAAACCAAACCATTCATTTTCAGGTCAGCTACCCATTGTTTTGTCTAGAATAGATGGACATAAAATCGGTTTTAATCTATGAGTAGGTGATTTCAACTTTTAATTAGAACCATACCTACTTAAATATTTGTTAATAAAAATAATAAATTAAATAGAATGCTTGATATTCTGTTTTATAAAGCCGCGCAACTTTTTCATAAGTTATTATATTTTGGTGTTACAGGACATTTTACCTTGCTAGACAGAAGATAGATATACCCACTCTTTCCAATAAACGCTAAGTATTTGTCATCAGGTGAAACAAAAAATACTTCAAAGCTTTTGTCCTCTTTTCCTGAAAAAAAAAACAACTAAGAAATATTAACGAGCACTAACCTCTTTCATTTATCAAAGTTTGTCAATGTAATGTAATGTGTTCGATCCGATTAGACGGGTCCGACTGTCAGTTCAGAAACGTTTGAAGACAGTTCTCGCGATACGACTTTCGTATCCAATTTGATTCCGGGTTATAGAAACTTTAATATTACATTAGCTTTTTCCAAGAACAAACGTTTGTGCTTATTTCCTATTTTTTATATTGATCAACAAGCGAGACACTTTCAGACTATACCATAAATATTTAACTCGTACAATACCTCTAATTTCCGGAATTCTCGTCACATTACCAGCAACCATATCATAACAATAAAAATGTCGTCTACGAGAGGCAAGTATTACTTGCTGACCATTGAGAATAAAATGTGCAGTATGAATTGGAAAACCTTTTATAAATACGTTTTGTAGGTTCGCATTTGTTTGCCCATCGACCTGTAAGAATAGATACATAAATAAATACTTTTATTTAAAACAGGGTATATGTCCCTTAAGATATTATCGTACAATTATAATAACATTTAAGATAAATATACTATATAAGCAAGTTAATTTGAATTATTTACAATAATAAAAATAAAATTAGCTAGAAATATGCCGATTAAAAATGATACATCATATTAAAAGGACCGTTTTGCAACTTCCGTTCCAACTTTCTTCGCATGTACTGTAACATATTACTCTGTCTAGTCATACGAGGATTTATTTCTTAAAAATTTAGGACAACGTCCGGTATGACTTCTGGTATAATCGCGTCTTGCTTCTAATGCTTCCTATTTTAAATTACCAATGCCTTATCGCTTCTATCTGACTTCATTACAATTCTTGCAGCACGTCTCTGTAGTTTCTCTAGCAGTTCATCATTACTTTTCCCTTCATTTGGTTTTCGATGGCATGTACATCTTTGTCAGCGCAATAAAGAACTGCGTCATCTGTATACATCAGCAAATTACTATTCTTTAACAATCCTGCAGGTATATCATTTACAAAAAGAACAAACAGTAATGGCCCTAGAATCGTTGGATTGACCTTCCTGAAATAGAAGTATCACTCGGGCTGTTTTTCACTCGATGGACACAGTACCTGAGACCAATGATATATTGATAATCCTTACTAAAGGTTCAGTGATAATTTCTGCAGCATCTTTCAGAAAGTCGAGATGAAATGTTATCCAAACCAACGGCTTTACAAACCTTGAGTCTACGGAATTCAGTTACGACAAAATGTTGCTCAATAATGGCGAATGCTCTTGGGATAGGTTAGTACACACAGACATTGATAGATCAACAGATCATATCTCCCCTGTGCTTCGTAATTTTCACTGGTTATGTTTTCACTGGTAATTTTCACTGGTGAGATCAAGGATTGTTTTAAGATACTGATAATTACTTTCAAAGCTTTACATGGCCAGGCACCTATTTATACATGTATTACTGATTTACTACCTAAATATAAACCTACTCGTACTTTAAGGTAGCAAGATCCCTCTGAATACATTTTTAATACCATACAATATAACAATTAACCCTTACAACCATTTGATAGAACATATGACAAATAATATTTCCACACAAAAAGATTGCATAAATTATGCTAATTAGCTGACGAAATGGCCGCCTATTGGTCAAAATCAGGATATACTTCAAACAAATTTGCCATTTTCCAAACACTATTTCTCCCTCATTTTCCCATATATTTCAATAAAATTTTCACCACAGCCTCCTAACAGGAATATCTAGGGAATGGTGGTAGGAATTTTGAATCTGATTCATACTTGTTGAATTATCTGACATAATTAATATAATTTAGGTGGTGGAAATTGAAAAAAAAAGAAAAAAGCATGTCAGAAAATAGCTGAAAGTTTATATTGAAAATGCTACCAGAATATGCCTTAGTATATAAGCTATAAACTCAGAAACGTTCAGGACCTTATCTCTAAAACTTCCTGAGAAATCTTGTTTGAAGTATATCCCGATTTTGACCAATCGGCGGCCATTTCGTCAGCTAAAACGGTGACTCATGGAGACAGAACATTCTTTTCTACTGCACTATCTACAGTTGAAGTCATGGATGCTATCTTTCGTTTGAAGAATGAAAAGCCACAGGGGTTGACAATATTCACCCAGAGTTCCTAAAAAACCTTGGCCTACAGGCCATAGAGTGGCTCAGCTATTTTCTCAATGATAGCTTGGAGAAGACTTCAATTCGCACCATTTGGCGCCAAGCGAATGTTATTGCCATCCTTAAGCCTATAAAGAATCCCAGTGATAATCCAACAATCTATCGTCCTATATTCTTGCTCTTCCTCACCCACAAGCTGATGGAGAGAATTATTTTCAAGAATCGACGACATTGTTGATTCAATTATCTTGGCTTCCGGAAAAATCGATCAACCACAGACCAGATTGCAAGACTCGTGGTCGCCATCGAATGGGCCTTTAAAAGAAAGGAGAAGTACGGCATCGTCCTTGTTGACCTCTCTGCAGCTTACGACACTGTTTGGCATTGTGGACTTTACCTAAAGCTACTAAAGACCATACCAATGTGAAACTGGTAAAGTTCATAATGCTGCTAATACAAGACCGTTCTTTCCAGCTGGAAACATCAAGCAGCGAACGTAGCCGTAAACGAAGGCTCAGAAATGGTTTGCCACAGGGATCTGCAGTCTTAGCGCCGATCCTCTTCAACATATACACCTCAGATACCTGTATGCCTCAAACCAATTCTTCCCAATTTCTTTACGCTGACGATTCTGCATTAGGTTACTCCAGCAAAGACTTTAACCCAATTGAGGATGTTCTTGAAGACGATCTCCAAACATTCAGCCAATTCTATGAAATATGGCACCTCAAAGTAAGCCTTAAAAACTATTTGCACCATATTCGATCTTGCCAACAGAAAAGCAAACGTGCAACTCAACATCTTTCTTAACGGAAAAAGACTAAAGTTTGATCCTCATCCGACCTACTGTATATGTACCTAGGGGTAACGCTGGATAGGTCTCTTACCTTCTCAGTCCATCTAGACAAAGTGACGCAGAAACATTACGCGAGAGTTAACCTAATTAGTAAACTGGTTGGTTCTGACTGGGGAGCTGATTTCATGACTCTGCAAACTTCCACCATCGCTCGGTATGGAGCCACAGTGCACACACAAGACATGTTGATATTGCATTGAACAGCGCCATGAGACTGATTTCTGAGCACTCATGCCTGCTCCTGTAGACAACCTACAGGTACCAATACTTGCCGGTATCCCTCCACCCGAAATCAGGAGGAATTATCAACTGTTGAAACTAGCTGCTAAATCATCGCAATCAATGATAGTATACAGTGTACAGTACCACCAATCAATGATATCATACATAGAATTAAACGGAACCACTTCACTACTCGCGCCTTATCTTTGGCGAAATCGAACCTACTATCCAATCATGGATTGAGGATAATTGGAAGGAATAGTGGGAAAAATCCAAGTCAAAGTTACGGAAATTTATAAATGTTCCATCAAAGAACCCTCTTGGCTCGCAATTACCTCGCCGTACATGGGTGCGATTAAACCGTGTGCGAACTGGCTGGGCTAACACACGTCATTTTCAACGACGATAGCTATTGACGACGATAGCTGTGACTGTGGATTTCCCCAGACGCTGCCGAAGCACTACCGGAGCTGCTGGCATCACCAACACCGACACAAGTCTAATGGCTCGAGGAAGGAAATGTCCCTTTATGTCTATATTAGAAGAAATTCATACGAACGACGACAAATAAAGTAATAAATAATATAAAATGCCCAAATCAGCCGTTGTATACACAAACTCGTACCCAGTAAGGATTACAGCTTTAATTGATACGTACCTGAAAAATACTCAGCGTGTTATTCAATGCAGCGGTGAGAAGAATCTTTGAATTTGGATGAAATTCTAGACATCCAACAGAAGCCTAAGAGATAAAATTGATGGCATATTAACTGGCTTATCTTCAGATACAGTAGATAGAGTCGAAGATAGACAAATAGATGTTTTAGTAACATTCAATTTGCATTTACAGTATTATAGGAGTGTTGTTAAATACATCACCAGAGATGTAATAAGTATCAGACCATAGGAGCATTGGCCCAAAAGAATTTTTTTAATTCCCACAAAATATTATGTTGCAAGAAAATGTCAACCAAAAATTTAATAGGTACGCAATGCGTACGTGTGTCTGCTGACATTTGAATACAGAGTCGGAGGACGAAATGTGAAGGAAGACTGTTTAGAATGACTTAATTTTTTTATTAAATTACAATAACTCGGCCTTTTAAGTTTATTGACTGCTCAGAAAGTAATTAACCTTTTCCAAAACACCTCAGAGTGAAATGAAGGACCCCGCTCAAAAAGCAAGTAATCTTTTATTTCATCAGTTATAACTATGACATCTTAAAGTTTGTGGCTTTATTTCTTATCTTTTTCACAGGTATACGTTTTGAACGAGGTTACAGTACATGTTCTCGTACTAGATAGTGTAGCAAAAATGGGTAATGATATTTTTTGAATAGAAGGCAATACCTTTCAAATGTTTATATATTTAAATACAACTAAGAGAATTTGAGATTGTCTTGATAATATAGTAAATTGTTTGCTACTCAAGCTTTAACGCAATTCTGAGCCCCATACGGAAATCGAACCCGCAACCTTCATGATCTCCGGTTAGTACACAATGTAGCCTTCGCTCTGCCATCTGAGTTCTGGTAGCTCAATGGTTAGAGCGTCTAACCGGATCATAATATATAATAATTACATTATTTTTTGGTTAAAGGTTAGGTAGTATAATAATTTTCAATTTACAAAAAACTAAAAAGTCCAACTCAGAAACATTTTTCATTTTTCAGAAACATAACTCAGAAACATTTTTCTGAGTTAGCGTTAAAGGGGAAGTTTGTCCAAGAAATATGTTTATCTGATTTGAAAGAAAACTTAAAATGACAAAGTAAGATATTTTGCAGTTCTTCGTTTCCTTGCTTCGTTTTTGAGATATTTCAGGTTGATTGATATGTAAATTAAACATCGTGACGTCACTGCGCGGTAAGGAGGTTATATATCTTTGCTATTATTGAACGAAATCACGTGAAATCACTGAACGAAATAATCATGCGTGTGTGTTTCTCCCACAACACCAAATATGATCATTTCGACGTGATTTCGTTCAATAATAGCAAAGATATATAACCTCCTTACCGCGCAGTGACGTCACGATGTTTAATTTACATATCAATCAACCTGAAATATCTCAAAAACGAAGCAAGGAAACGAAGAACTGCAAAATATCTTACTTTGTCATTTTAAGTTTTCTTTCAAATCAGATAAACTTATTTCAAGGACAAACTTCCCCTTTAAAGCTTGAGTAGCAAATAATTTACTATAAAGTGTGAAATAACCAAGCTGCAAGTCACATTTAATATTTGTCTTGATAAGTTGATAGGTAACAAAGAGTCTTTTTACCCTATTGCATCACTGGCATTACCCACATTGTAATGATCACAACTAGTACTTTTATTGAGACTGTTTATTCGACATCAGATACATGTATATACCGACTTAGCTAACTACAGTACACGAGGTCTGATCACGTGTCACAACGTTGCAACCCTCCCTTGTTTCAGATAATAAAATTACTGTATTATATATCAGTTCAATGTTAAACAAAACTAATATTACTAACCGTAATTTCAACCAAAGTATCTGCTTAGTGTTCAGAGTTCATAGATATATTTTAAAATTTTAACTTTGTTCTTTCGGAATGTTAATGAATGTTAATAAATGTTCTGACTGTGTCTTTCTGTTGGTCTTCTATCTCTCAGTAGGTATCTTCTTTCTGGCATAAGATCCTCACCACTAGAATTGTTCATTTCATTCAATGTATCATCCCTGAAGTAATCTTGTTCATCATCTGCATCAGAACTCAACTCTCCTACTTCTTTTTGTGGTGGCACTTTCTTAAAAAAGGAGATGTTTCTTGTAATAACATGTCCTGGACGAGATGCTGTGATCATTGTTCCTTTTGTGTGACTGACACAATAAAGCCTTATTGGGATTAAATCTTGTTGACTTTGTCTGCATTTACCTTCTTCATCCATCATTTTCTCGAACTTGTTGATCTAGTATGGTGCCTTGCTTGTTAACTTTACTTGGTAATTTTGTTCTGATTTCACGATTAAATAGAAGTTCAGCAGGTGAAAAATTTGTAGTAATGTGTGGTGTAGCTCTATAATTCAACAAAAACCGATATAGTTCCTTCTTCCAATTTTCTTTCAGCATGGGCTGCACGAATAGCTTTTCCCATCGATTTCATGAAGTTTTCCGCCTGTGAGTTTGCTTGCGGCCATAAAGGTGTTATGCGTTGATGTTTGCTACCATTTTCACTCATGAACCGTCTAATTTCATCACTGTTGAAGGGGGGTCCATTGTCACTTTTGATTACATTTGGTATCCCATGGGTCGCAAAGATTCTTTCCAGTCTTGGAATTGTTGCTGCTGCAACTCATCACTTGTCAAGAATAACACTTGGACTCTTGTAAATCTTCCTGAAGGATGCAATCTTGTTGATTGCAAGTGGGTTTTCAAAGTAAAATATCAAGCAGATGGATCTGTTGAACGACACAAAGCTCGTCTTGTTGCCAAAGGATATTCTCAAGTAGCTGGTGTCGACTACGAAGAAACGTTTTCCCCTGTGGCACGTTAATCAGTTGGATCTAGAGATTCATCAAATGGATGTTTCAACAGCATTTCTCAAGGAGACTTGGAAGAAGAAATCTACATGAGCCAACCTGAAGGCTATATCCAGAAAGGAAAGGAACATCTGGTTTACAAGTTGAATAAGAGTATCTATGGTCTAAAACAAGCATCCAGATGTTGGTTCAACACAATTGATCAATTCCTTAAGAATTCTGGATACAAGCAATCCAAGTCAGATCATTGCCTGTATATAAAGCAAGAGGGAGATGATTTCATGCTCTTGGCCTTATATGTTGATGATTTGTTATTAGCCACTAACAGCAAGAAGATGTTGCACAAAGAGAAAGAAGCACTGAAGAAGCAATTTGAAATGAAAGATCTTGAAGAAGTTCATTACTGCCTGGGAATCCAGATTCAACGTGATCGAAGCAAGAAACTCATGCTGCTACATCAGACCAATTACCTCATGAAACAGCTGAAAAGATTTGGAATGGAAAATTTTAAACCCACATCTACTCCTCTTGACCAAGGCACCAAATTGTTACCAAATGAAGGAGATCCAGTGGAAAAGAGCAAGTATCAAGCACTGATTGGAGGTTTAACTTATGCGGTCACTGGCACAAGACCTGATTTGGCACAAGCTGTAGGAGCAGTTGGTCAATTCTGTTCAAATCCACAACATCAACATTGGAAAGCAGCAAAGCGAATTCTACGTTACATTAAAGGAACGATGGATTATGGAGTTAGATTCGATGGTTCTAAGCAAGATACTGTACAAGTAACTGGATTCGTTGATGCTGATTGGGGAAGTGATCCAAATGGACGGAAATCTCGATCAGGATATTTGTTTTCCATTTGTGGCGGTGTAATCAGTTGGTCCAGTAAAAGACAAAGAACTGTAGCTCTTTCGTCAACAGAAGCTGAATATGTTGCAGCATCCCTTGCATGTCAAGAAGCGGTTTGGCTGCGTGCATTGCTGAATCAACTTAACTTTGTCCAAAAGGAACCTACGATCATCAAGGAGGACAATCAAGGAGCAATCGCCTTATCAAGAAATCCAAAATACCATGCAAGAACAAAGCACATGGACATCAAACATCATTTCATTCGTGACATGGTGAATGATTTGGAAGTGATTCTGGAGTACTGTCCCACTGAACAAATGCATGCAGACTTGTTGACCAAGCCATTACGAAAGACTTTGTTTCAACATTTTAGAGACCTTATGAACATTACTAATGAATTAGTGAGTGTTTAGTAGGTTTAATTACCTAATTATATAGTCCTTCATTCTCGAGAGGGAGTGTTAATATTACCAATCGTTGTACGAAAATAGAAGAACTAGATACTTTAGTTTGACTGACAGTCTCGTTTAGAAGAACACGCCCAATAATATATTTTGTTGATATGTGACCTTTACCAAGTTCACTGTATCGTATTATTCTTCGTGTGTTGACGCGTGTTGTTACTGTATTAAAAGATGTCGCAATGAATCCAATATGTATAGTATTGCAAATGAATATTAAACACGGCTTGCAATCAGTGCCCAGTGTAAACTTGCCGCCATATAAATAATAACCTTTCCATAGCCCAGACAATGGCCAGTGCCTCGCGTTCAGTTTGTGAATATTTTCTTTCCACTGTTGAGAATGATCGGCTGACATACGCAACAATTTTGCGATCGTTGTTTCCTGGCGTTGTCTGCGAAAGTATTGCTGAAAGTCCCCAAGGTGAGGTATCTGTGGTCAACTCCGTCTGTTTTGTTTGGTCAAAATAAACAATAACTTTATCACTGGTCAAAGCAGATTTGATGTTGTCAAACGCGCTTTGTTCTTGTCGCGTCCAGATGTCACTAAAATTCGGTATGAATTTAGCACAATACGTAGCCATTCCCAGGAAACTACTAACGTCCTTCACAGAACGTGGTGGAAAAGCATTATTTCTTTCGCAGGATCGGCTGAAATTCCTTCCGAGGAAAAAACCATATCAAAGAATGTCAGTTTGTTTGACTGAACTGACATTTTTGTTTGTTTTAAGGTTAGACCAACTTCGTTGAAACGTTCACAAACCGCGTGAATGGTGATGTCGTGGTCTTTCTGCGCAGACCTGGAAATAGTGGTGGATCCTGGGATCCTCGTTCCAAGAAAATATTTTAGTTGTAAGAAAGCTCTGGGCTGGCAAGTCACAACTCCCACTCCCAACTCAAGTACTTAGAACACGTGTGCCCTGTGGGCACAGGGCAGTGCTGCAGGGGCTGTACTGCACTACCACAGTACCACTGTAGGTGTAGCCGTGCAGGTTAGTCTGTGATTGTGACAGTCTGTGTATAGCTACACAAGTACACAACTGCCTAAAGTCTAAAAATAAAAGATTATTCAATTCAATGGATTTTGCTACAGTGCTACTAGGAAATTGCTAGGCACGGCTTTATTAACGATTGTTTTAGACTTTTAGTCCTGCGTAAAGTAGTGCAACCACCGTGTTTTCGAAGAAATTATTTGGTCCTTAGTGTAGGATCCAAGAAAGGTTGGAATTATTTCCAGGTCTGTTTCTGCGTTTGGCCATACACAATGACATCATCACTGATAACACCAGGGATATCGTGAATCTGATCATGGATTACATTCTGGAACTGCAGTTCACTGGCAGAATTAGTTCCAAAATTAAGACGCGTATATCTCCGTAAACCATTGTGCGTTGCGAAGGTTGTAATATATCGACTTTCTTTTGCTGTAACGACAGCTGATGATATCCGGAGCGCAAGTCCAGTTTTGAAAATACTTTGGCACCATTCATTCGCGGTTTGGCATTCTCATGTCAATACATAAGCCTAATTCAGTTCCATCGCTTTTCGGAATAACAACTAAGGGACTTTCTCGATTATCCCTTGGTTTTCCAAATCTTTAAGAGTAGCAGAAACGTTCTTGCGCAGGTGGAAAGGTATTCGCCGTGCGCGTTGAGCGACTGGAGTGACAGTGTCATCAATGTGCAGTTTGACTTCGACATTCTTTAGTTTTCCAATTCCTTTATAAATATCCGGAAATTTTTGAGCAATTTCGTCTGGCGAAGAAGGATGCTGGTTGACGTTGTTGACATTCAATTTTATGAAGTTTAATTTTGCGGCGGTCTCATAACTAAGCAATGAGCCGTAGTTTCCTTTCACAACATGAATAGACGCAGGAGTGATATTCTTTTCTTTGACTCGATGGTACAGTAGTTATAAATTTCCCCAATACTGGTAATTGCTGTTTTGAACCATACGCGAACAGTTTTGTACGTGTTCGTTGCAAGAGATTGGTTTTGGCTTGTCGATGTGAGCAAAAGTAGTCTCGTCAAATAATGTTGATTGACGCACCAGTGTCTATAAATATAATCATTTTAATGTTCACATTGTTGATTTTGACTTTTGCTGAAGGTATTTTGTTGATGTTGTTGATTCTTTACATGTGTACAATTAATGTTCATCCTCGCTGGTGCTGGACTCAGAAGACGTGTCTTCAGGCGCAACTTGTGGAACTTTCTGTTTCTTGTGTTTGGCGTTGTTCTGTCCTTCATGTCCCGGTTTTTGAGAAGGTTGCTTTGGAGTTTCTGCGTTGCTACGACAAACTCGGGCGTAATGGTTCAACTACTTGTTGCATTTGCGACATGTTTGTCCTTTGGCAGGGCAAGGTGATTCAAGATGAGGCCAAGATAGTCCACAATTTCGGCATTTTACTGCAATTTGCTGCGATTTTCTTGGCGGACTTACAAAATTTGCTTCATCGGTAATTGTGGTCGATGCTAAACGTTCTTCGATACCTTTGGCCTGTTGTTCACTGCTTTCTAGAGCTCTTGCTTTCGACAGTAAGGCTTTGAGCGTCAGTTTGTCCTCTCGTAACGCAAATCTCCTGAGATGCTTCGATCTACAGTTCTGTATGATGGCAGATTTCAATTCTTGATCTAAATCATGAAATTCACAATGGGCAGCCAAGTTCCGAAGTCTAGTTGCAAATTGATCAGTCGTCTCTCCAATATTTTGTTGAGCTTGACGGAACTGAAAGATCTCGAAATCGACATTTTTCTTTGGGGAAAGGTACTCGTTAATTAAGCTTCTCGATTGCTGTCTGGTAGTCGTTCTCTTCGCCTGTTGGAAGTGTTTCAAAAATCTCTTGTGTTGCTTCTGCTTGGTAAAGCAGTAATGCTCTTTTCTGCGCATCATCTTTCATGGTTACAGCTACTAAATATGTCTCGAAACGACGCTTCCATGTTTTCCATCGCTGACTTAACGATGTCGGGTCAGAAATCGGATCAAACGGAGGAAGATGAGATAAGTAAAAAAGTAGAGTGCTGCGTAGACAGTGTTTTGAATATATAACAAAGTGAAAAGGTGGTAAACTGCCAATAATTTAGTGACGAAATACTGACGTTTCGAGCGGAGCCCTTCATCGATTTTCCCAGCAGTTGCCATTCTCAAACATTAAACATCAATTTATAATATAACACGTTCTCCAGATTTTCTCGTCGCCATATGTAATGATCAGTAACTAGTACTTTTATTGAGACTGTTTTATCGATATCAGATATATACACTTAGCTAACTACACGAGGTCTGATCACGTGTGTTGATCACGTGTCACAACGTTGCACACATTACCATATATACTGAACTCGTTGCTAGGCTCTGTAGCTCAGTCGGTTAGAGCGCTGGTCTAGAGGTGCAGGATCGCGGATTCAATTCCCAGCTGGAAGACCTTGTCCGCGGGTTGGGTCTCGAAAGTATGATTCAACACACGTAATTACCTCCGCCAGGAGTAGTTTGTTTGTTTGTTTGTTTGTCTGTTTGTTTATCTGTCTGTAAGCAGGATATCTCAAAAATTAATGAACAGATTTTCATGAAAGTTTGTAGAAGGAATGGTCATATGCCAAGGACCAATCCATTAAATTTTGGCGAAATTTGACTGTAAATTTGACTGTAAGCTTCTCCGTGTCGAAGAAATTAATGGAAAAAACACACGCTTGATTGCGCTCATTATATTATCCTTATAGTATCTAGCCCGTCGCAGGCTATATAGTATGCAAATCTTTAATATTCACATTCATTCAAGAGAGACCAGTTTATAGACATGTAGGCCTGTTGAGTAATTGGCCTAGTGTAACCCGCTGACGGAGGTATCCAGTCTCTGAGTGCCTTCTAGTTTACCATAACTTTTCCTTCATCTGATTCACCTAGTATAGATGCCAAATATTAACTAAAACATATTGACTTGTTTAACCAACAAATTCAAGAATTTTTCAAGGTAGGGGCCAATTAGGTTCAAGGGTTTTCAATACTGTACAAACTCTGTCGAAAGTGTCGGATAATGAACATAGGCAATTTTGGGTGAGTAATATTGTAAGAAAGATCACACCACATAAAAATTATCAACACGCACAGCAATCAAAGCTATGTATAGAATATTCTTGCAGATCCTATAGATGTACACAATTTTGATTTTACTAATTTTGATTTTTTCTTTAATTTTGATTTTTCTATTACCTTCGTAGTATGTATACTTATTTTTTTTGAGGTCCGTAACTCAGGTCCGTAACTAAAATAGAGCCTTTTGATTGGCTGAGTACGAGGTCCGTATCACACCAGTACGGACCTCTCGCAACTTTTTGCGCCAAAACGTTGCTCGAAAAAAAACCCACGTTATTTACCGTTTTGGTCGGTCCGTACTGGGACCTCCCAGCCGGTAAATAACATATATATATTAACCCTAGGAAAATTATATCAAACTAATGACAATACTAACATTTGCTGGTTTTGAACAGTTTGCATCCTTCAGTTTTCCAATATCAATAATTCCTCCTGGTAAACTGTCTGATTTTGCAGATAAATAATTGCCAGCATGTTGAAGGATGTCGCTAACATCCTCATCTTCATCACTGCCTTCTAAAAATAACACCTAAATAGTTAGTCATTTTAAATAACTCAAAAATAATATCAGCACGGATTAACAATTCTCTAATATTAATATAATAACTATTTATATATAGTATAACTATAGTTAGTATTACGGTTGTTATAAAGTTGCTGCTTTAGACTGGTTATCGCCATTCTTGCAAAATACTTATGGCCTGTGTGACTATAACCGCTGACATTGATTGTGGGAGGAAGACACAGAATGCTCGGGTTAAACTGGACTGTTCTGACCGTGTCTCAATACATGTAGCTCTGTGGTTAGAGCGTCGATGCGTTGATTCGGAGACCTCGGGTTCGATTCCCGGTTGGGGCAGTCAAATTTTCATATACATATATTTGACCATTAATAAATCCTCTCTTCATCTAAAAGAAAAGTGTTCTAAAGCCTCCTGTATACAAAGCCGGCGATAAGCTCGCTACTTGAGGAAGTCCTGCGAGAGGCTTCGCTTTACTTCGTCGAAGATGAGATGTCTTCCTGTAGAGAGTCGGGGCGATGTATGTAAATATGTATATGATGTTTGACTGTTCTGACCGTGTCTCAATAGCTCAGTGGTTAGAGCGCCGATGCGTTGATTCGGAGACCTTGGATTCAATTCCCGGTTGGGGAAGTCAAATTTTCATATACATATATTTGACTCATTTCATATTTGAATACAGTGAGTAGGAAAATGCTAGCATTGAATATAAAACGTTTTAAATGCAATAGAAAAAGACTACCATATTTTCTGGCTATTACTCACACGGCGTATCAGCCGAACAGAAAAATATAACTTTTTGAAAATAAACCCGCATATTACTCGCACCGTCAGATAACTGCATGCCCAAGATTAATAGTACAAAGACGATTTTATAATCCCTAACAAAGAAAAATGGCAAAGATACCAATGACTAACGTACAATTACATACTGGGGTTACTAGGGTTAGGATTACGTGTTGGATTAGGGTGTCTATTTTAATATAACATGACGTTTTACCAATTGGTGCGCGAAACATGACGATAGCACCCATCTAGAATCATCAACAAAGTACTTTGTATAGTAATGTGGCCTAGATTAACGATTAACGCGATTAACGGCACTGGTTCATAATCAGACTGCAAAGTTTGTAAAATGCATGATAGGGATCAAATTTCGAAAGACACGAAAAAATAGCATCTACGACAATCAATGACAGTTTTTCTTTCATCTAATCTATATAGAAATTGCGCAGCTACAGGCAAGTTTTGCGAAGATTGTGCAACAGAGATATTTCTTACCTAATACAAACTTTCCAGTCAGATTACTGGTTATTGCAAGTCCTAAGAAGTCGACATTTAAAGAACGAAGCATATATTTTATATAAACAATCACCAAAGTCCCGGTGACAAGGTGCTCTACCGTATCTGAAATAGCATCCACCGCATGAGTGAAGCTCTGTTTTGGCAATAAAAGAGTGTTTTAATTTGCATAAAAAGAATGTTGTGCTCGAGTAAGCGCCCATAGCTCGTGTAAGCACCCATCCACTTTTGGGGAAAATTAAAAACATGGGGGTGGACACTTAACCGGTAAAATACGGCAACACAGTATATATCTGATACCGGTAATACAGTATAATGCACTATATGTATTTTTGTTGCTGGATGCTTTTTAGATTTAATAAATTTAGATGAATATATCCAACCTGATTGTTCTGTATCTTTTTTTTTAAAACTCGCCCATGCTGGTGCACCGTATATTTTTTTAAATCTAATAAAAAGTGAAGAAAATTTTATCCACAGATAAAGTTTCGGTTAATATTTTCTACTATACAGTATATTGTAAATGTAATGGAATTATGGAGGGGAAATTCAGTCATTTTTAATGGTCAAAAAAAATAATGTCTCAATTCAAGACACTAGAACACAAGTCGTAGTTGCTATGTTACTATGATGTTTTGCAAAAAGGATTGATAATTTTGCTGTCGTGTATGCAGTGGGGTGAAGCGGTTAATCGATAAACCGGAAAAAACCCGAAAACCAAATGAGCAACGTTTCAATAGCATGTTATCTTATCGAAAACGGAACAGTATCGTCGCTTCAAAAAAGCATCAGAGCTTCACGATCTTGACATTGCCTTTAAAAAAATCGTCTTGGGCGTTAATAAACGAGCTTAAAGTGGTACTACGGTCAAATTTTTACCTATCGATACTTTTACGTATTTATAAAGCAGAGCTGCTAAATATTACTTGGTCGAAAACTCGATTCGACGATGGCAAGTATTTTTCTGACTGCGAATCTGGAGTTATGTCCGCCATTAATCGTTCGTGTTCCTGACCACTCCACATGGCTAATTCTTCAAGTAAATCCATAGTAATCAAGGTCGCTTTTTCGACTTCTTGTGGACAAGTAACAAGTAAAAAAAAAAACAAGTAACCTCGACTGAAATTGGCGTAGCATTGAGAATCTGACGTCACAAACAATATTATCTTTTGAAATTGCGGGCTCACTTGGAACACGTTCTTAGTAATGGTGGCCTAAATAGTAGTGATCTCAGAGCTCAAAATACTTACTTCAAAATACCATTTTTTAGTTGTTTTTTTACATCGATGATCACTTTCGACCCTGAAATACGATTCTATGATAAAGAAAATCTAAAAAACGGGGTGAATTTTCATCGTAGTACCACTTTAAAAACATCGACGAAGACGTCGGCAGATGTCACCCGTGTGATCGTCTGTCCAAAGAGATTGAGATTTATATTGCGGCATTCCCTGTCATAGATTGAGACGATGACCATTGCTATGGTGGAAGTGAAAATATGGTTATTGAACATAACTAAGATGAGCTTATTTTGATCCATTTATCTTCCCATGTGTCGCTAAAAACAGTAGGTTTGTGAATCAGTAATTTGTTACTAGAAATTGTAAAACATCGGGAGAATTTGATAAAAATTGGAAGATTGCATGAAATTTTGGGAGACTCCCGGAAAAATGGGAGGGTTGGAATGTCTGTGTCGTAATAGTGTTCACAAATTAGTCCGGAATCAAATGTTTTAAAATAAAAAAGTGTTAATTATCCTTTGCATATATTGTCTTCCACGTCTTCTTAACATACAATAAGGGCTGTAGTGTTCAGCGGTTTCAGAACATAGACATCCGCGATCACAACAATTGATTGATTGATTGATTGATTGTACAAAAGACTTCACCATACACAGACACCATACAAAAGACTTCTTCGCACGCACCAACGAACAATAGACCTACCGATAAACAATACACCCACGCTTAACGCATGACGCAACACCCACTCACATTGATTATGACACAAACAACTGCAGATGACGAACAATAGTGGCCCACGCTGAACGCATGACGCAATACCCACTCACAATAATTATGACACAAACAAACGATGACGTAATGAACCAGACGTATATATAGGCAAACCTGACAAACATGCTTTACTTGACTTCAAGATAACCGCCGCTGAGGCCGTCGAAACATCAGTCACCAACAATAGCCTTTCTGTGTTAATATATACACTGATGCACTGTAGTGAATGTGGGAGAGCTTAGAGGTGATGGACGATACATGGACAAGCTCGTATCCTCAGAAAAATGATTCTGAGTCCCGACAGGAATCGAACCTGTAACCTTCTGATTGCCGGTGAGACACTCTTTCTCAAGAATACAACAACCTGGACGATCAACTTCACACATCTAATATACCTGTACAGGTAGGTATAGAGGAAAACATACAGTGTACGTATGGGGAGATCGAAGAGGGATATAAACTAGGGCTTTAATAAAAGTATTGAATATAATTCTCTACAAATTGGAGACGAGAATGGCCGACGGGTTTGAGTGACCCTTATACCTACATTAGCTTTATCAGGCTCAGCTTCACATGCGGCCGAAAGATGGCGGAAATGAAAAGAGCGTACAGGTACCAGTACTACATCGAATGGAAAGGAATAACAAACCCGAAGCGGAGAACAGCCCAACTACTTCACTTGGCTGGTTTGGAGCTTCACAGTATCTACCTGTACGAATACCTTTCTGACCCCCTAAATGATAACTTAAGAGATAATGATGTTGTACAACATCATTGTAACCGGGCATCATCATTACAACATCATTGTAACCAGGCATTCAGTTACAACATCATGTCAGCAGCGGAAATCGAGAGAAGACAACGACTTGTTTCAATTGAGGTTGAAAAAGGCACATTGTGCGGGACCAAGATTGTCCTGCGGGAGGTAAAACCTGTGCGAAAAGCAAGGAAAGAGTGTTCAACAATTCAAGATGGCAAAGGACAACCCAAATGAGCCTCATAACCTCGAGAGAGATGGTGGTAAACAAACCAACCCTGTGGTGGAGAAACCGGTTACCTACTGTATGAGAGAGAGGATGAATAATTCGCATTTGCACTTTCTGTCACAGAAGACACATGCGCCGTATCAACGTCTACAGGGCCAACAATCAAGGTCAACATTTCTCAGTATCAAACTGGAAATGCTCGTCGATTCTGGTTTGGTAACAAATCTGATTAGTGAATCCACTTTTCATGAGCTGAAAAGGCTATGATTAACAGCTCTCCTGTTACTCTCCAGGAACTCGAAGTTATTGGCAGGATAAAGCATAAAATACTATCCAAAGTGCAACAGCAAATCTAGTTATCAACAAAGGACGATGGAATTCGGCGTATTGGAGCAACGTCTGTATACGGACACCGGTGACTTGGCAGACGAGACCTTCAACACAATTATCAAAGCCAAATACCACAAGGAGCCGTAACGTCTATTAGTGAAGCGAGTTTAACAGTAAATCGGGTTTATTTGGTATTTTTTACACAATAATTGTATTAAATCGCTATTAAAATGTTCTTACTTGTTAATTTTGTCGACAATCAGGACAAATTACAGGCAACCAGACCAGAAAGGCAACGAATCAGTGTTTACATCAATTCGGAAGGCCGTTGACTGTGCTTGCCCCGCCCCCTTCGTTAGCGTCTCGCGCGCACGAAGGGGCGGTCTAACGGCTTTCTGAATTTAAATGTGACAAGCGCGGGAGACGCTAACGAAGGGAGCGGGGCAACCGGAGTCAACGGCTTTCCGAATTGATGTAAACATATCGTCACCAACAACAATCGCATTCGAACTGATTCGATGCCTTTCTGGTCTGGTTGCCTGTAATTTGTCCTGATTGTCGACAAAATTAACAAGTAAGAACATTTTAATAGCGATTTAATACAAATATTGTGTAAAAAATACCAAATAAACCCGATTTACTGTTAAACTCGCTTCACTAATAGACGTTACGGCTCCCTGTGCAAATACCATGCATGAAACGACTTTCATGTAATTGACAAACTTGAAGATTATCAACTTACGCGTTGCACATAGATACCTTGGTGACTTTGCGAAAATGCGACATTTCGCCCTCAATAGAAAGACTACTAAGAAGGTGAATGAATTTCTTGAAAAGATATCATTGCAAGAGTGAGTGGACCTGTTAACTTTGGACACTAATAATAATTTATATATTGGCGCATGCGCGGAAATTCAGCTAACATGTGTTCGGCCGCCATTGTTGTAAGTGGGTCTGTGTATTGGAGTTATGAATAAAACATATAAAGTTCGATTGTGAATAAATTATTAATTAGCAGAGAGTGCACAATGGCACAGTCTCAGAGTAACAGTTACAAGAACCCCCCAATGTTGGGACAAAATACCGTGTATGAGACATGGAAGACGGAAATCGCAGTGTGGCGACTGGTAACAGATTTACCGAAGGGCGAAGAAGAAACAGGCCCTAGCGGTAACATTATCTTTATAAGGTCAAGCAAGAGCCAAGGCACTGGAAATAGAGGTAGCAGATTTAAATAAGGACGACGGTTTGGATACGTTGTTTACTGAACTTGATGCGTTATTTAAGAAAGAAACTGTTGACCTAGCTTATGAAGCATACTCAAATTTTGACAACTATCGTAAAACGGCTGAAGTGACCATGTCTGAATTTATTCTCGAGTATGAACGTCGTTATAATCAATGTAAAAAGTATGACATGTCGACATGACACTTTCTGATGCGGTGTTATCATTCAGATTGTTAGATAATGCCGATTTGACACAAAAGGAAAGACAGCTAGCATTAACCGCATCGACAGATTTGAAATTTAATTCGATGAAATCCGCGCTGAAACGAATTTTTAAAGATAGTCAAGTGACTGATGGCGGAGATTTGGCTACAGAAAAGCCTTCTGGAATAACGATGAAACAGGAGTCGCCTTTCATGACGCAGAAGTTTGATAACAATATGGGAGCTAGACGAAGATTTCCACAAGATTACCGCGAAATAACAGCGCTGACAATGCACCCAAGGGGACAAATCCTATTGATAATTTTGGTAGACGTACAAAGTGTATGATATGTCAATCTGTATTTCACTGGGCAAAAGATTGTCAACATCGTTTGGATGTTTGTCAGTGTTACAGAAAATGACTGTACCAAAGGCAAAGAGGAAGCTTGTAATCTCACTTTATTCACCAAACACAAACAGCATAATGAAATATTTATGACTGAGTCATTTGGCTGTGCAGTTATAGACACAGCTTGCACATGCACGGTATGCGGTCAGAAGTGGCTTGATAATATAGATCATAATATAGATGCAAAGAAGAAAAACCATGATTAGAACATCACCCAGTAAGAAATCGTTTAAATTTGGTGATGGTGTCCAGATTCAATCTACTAAGAATGTCATAATACCAGCTGTGATAGGGAAGACACCTTGTAATATTGACACTGAAGTGGTGGATGTAGATATCCCATTGCTGCTCAGCAAGACGTCCCTGAAACGTGCAGGAACAATATTAGATCTTGAGAATGACAAAGCGGAAATGTTCAAACATCCCGTCAGATTAGATTTCACATCAAGTGGGCACTACTGTGTGGATTTGAAAGGTTCAGGTAAAGACATGGAAGTCATGGGATTTGATGAGCAGCAAGATGAAGCTTTATTGATTGATGGTAAGTACAAGTAAGGCAAACCAGAAGAAAATATTGGTTAAACTTCCCAACCAACTGATTGACGTAAAAGATTACTGGAAAGCGCTGGCACACATGACACAGAGGTATTTAAGACACTTAAAGAAGTAACTGACAACTGCAAAACATGTTTCAAGTTTCAAAGACCAGTGCCTAAGCCTGCAGTGGGTTTTCCATTAGCCATTAATTTTAATGAAACTATAGCTGTGGATTTACATGAGCTTGGTACTAATATATGGTATTTAAACATAATAGATGAGTTCACTCGATTTAGTGCTGGAGCAATAATCGCCAGCAAGCAGTCGTCAGTCATTGTAAAGCAGTTTATTGATAAATGGATCTCTGTTCATGGTGCACCCAGGAAATTGTACAGTAATGCTGAAGTGCGTGATATGTGTGAGAACTTTAACATTAAGTTGAAGATGACAGCAGCCTACAGTCCTTGGTCTAATGGGCTACTAGAGCGACACAACCATATTTTGACTGAAACCCTGAGAAAAGTCAAAGACAAGAAGTGTAGTTGGGAGACAAGCACTGAACTGGTCATTAAGTGCCACGAATAGTCTTAGTAATGTACATGGTTATAGTGCGTCAGCTTGTGTATGCACAAAAAAAAAAGTGCAGACAGTCCTGAATGGAAAGGACCTGGTGTAGTTATTGGGCAAGATGGTGCAGTAATCTTTATACGGCATGGCAGTGTTATGGTCAAAGTTCATCAGTGCAGACTCAAACCAAGTATTCAGCACGAGATGGATCACGACGATGATGAGACGGCAGATAGCAGACCTACAGAAATGCAACCTAGTACTAATGAGACAGCAGACCTAGCCAATCAGAAAATATGAGGGGACAACAAACAGAACTTGAACCTAGCAGTAGTACAGCACTACTGAGTACAGTACTACTGTGGAAGAAAAACAACCTGACAATACTGATGATATTAACTGTCCTATACAAAATTTGGAAAATATCCCGAAATTAAAGCAGAATGACACAATAACATATAGAGATTGTGACACTGGAACTATATGATCACTGCTAGAATAGTTGGACGAGCTGGCAAAGCAACAGGCAAATATGGAAACTGGTATAATCTTGACTGTTTACAACCTGATGGAGTAAACATTAGACAATCAATTGGTTTGAGTCACGTTGACGATTTGAAAGTTTCTGGAACTCCCATAACCGATGTGCAAGAATAAAATGTCATAGTGTTGGAAGACATTTCAATGGATAATGCTATTTAAAAGTAGCTGAACTTGACAATTAGAAGCAGAATGAGGTGTGCAAGGAAGTTGAAGATACGGGACAAAAGTGCATATCAACAAGATGGGTGTGCACTTTAAAACAGACCAACAATGGTATTCAACCCAAGGCTCGATTAGTTGCTCGAAGATTTGAGGAAATAGACAATAAGCAAATTCCAAAAGATTTACCAACATGTGGGAAGGAGTCTTTAAGACTTATTCTAGCTGTTATAGCTCACAACAGGTGGAAACCACAATGGACATAAAAACTGCCTTCCTAGTTCCTACAGAGCCAGAAAATACAAAGAGACATTTTCATCCGTCCCCCCAAAGGTTGTTCAGGGAAAGTTTGGCATCTGCAGAAGTGCGTGTATGGATTGGGTGATGCCTCACTTTACTGATATATCAAGGTGAAATATGTTATGGTTGAATCTGGTGCAAAAATATCCGTACGATCAAAGTTCAACATACACTGTAGGGAAAGAAGATAGTCATACATTGATTACATTCCAGTATGTTGGTATAGATTTGGTCAATGAAAATGAACAGATATATCTCCATCAAAATGACTATGCAGATAATCTGATGCCTATTCAGTTACTGTAAACAAGGTCAGAGCTATGCAGAGGAATTCACAGCTGACAACAAATGAGGTAGACTTGCTGCGATCAAAGGAAGGACAGTTACTGTGGATAGCACACCAAAGCCGACCAGACATTCTATTTGATGCTTGTAAATTGGCAGCCAGCATTAAGAACGGGAAAGTTCAAGATATCTTAGATGCTAACAAAGTAATCATAAGAGTGAAATCTGATGGTGTACCATTGAAGTTTCAGCACTTGGGTGATGGAAAACTGTCATTGTTTGTATTCAGTGATGCATCTTTAGGAAATCGTCCTGATGGAGGTACTCAGGGTAGCCATTTGATATTTCTGGTTCGAGAAACAGGAAAATTCTCACTGATCAATTGGAATTCTAAGAAACTTTGCAGAGTAGTTCGCAGCACTTTAGCTAGAGAAACACTTGCTATGGCTGATGGGATCGATGCAGCGATATTCATCTCAACTTTATACTCAGAACTTGCATCTGGTAAACCTGACACCAATATGCTGCCACTTGTTTGTGTAACAGACTGTAAGTCATTGTACGAAGCAGTGAAATCCACTAAGTTGGTAAGTGAGAAGCGTTTAAGAATCGAAATCAGTGGAATAAAGGAACTCATTGAGAACAGACAAGTGAAGAAATTCCTTTTTGGTTTGAAAGCAAAAAACAACTAGCAGACTGTCTAACGAAAAAAGGTGCTTCCTCCTTGATGCCGATGAAGACACTTGAAGAGGGTCCATCTTGAACATATAAATATATCATGTGATGTGTTGCTAGTTTTTATAATTATTACTCGTTCAAATGGCAGGTTTAAAAGGTTGAACTACGTACATTCAAAAATTGGCAAAAAGAAAATGTGATCGGTCATGAATTGACGGAAGATAATGGTACACAATATATGTCACTAAAGTGTGGTGCAAAATCTGCCGGAACAATGAAAAGGCTATTGAACTTCACCCTTCTTGCCGAGGTCCAGCAAAGACGGCCATGTTGGCATACGTGCATGGGGCGTCCAACGTTGCAAAATGTAGCGTTTTGAGGCATTTATCTGGAAAAGCTCATCAAATAGCTATCACTGCAGATCAAGGAAAACCTGCTGACCAGAGAATAGGATCAGGGGACGGGATTCCCGAATCTCCGTCCATAAAAAGACAGATAAAGATAACAACATCCGTGGATAAGATGGCCTTGGATTCCTACCGAAAAATGTTGAACACAGCCTACGAACTAGCTCTTAACCCTTCGATGCACATTCTCACTTCAAGGTATTGGTTAAATGTCAGCGTCAAAATGGTGTTTGTCTCATCGACGGGAAGGACGATAGCCATTCGTGCAAAGAATATATACATTACAGTGCTAACACGATCCAAGAAAAAGTAGCAGTGATTCTTGGTTCGGCCACCTTCACGTCAACATTGACAGATGGTTCGCAAGCCAGAAAAGTAAAAGATGATGGTAAGAACTGAAAGAAATGGCGTTCCTGTTTACTTTGTGGCATCTCTTTTAGAGATGTCACAATAAGGTGGAACAGATGCAGATTCAATGAAGAAAGCCATTGATGATGTGTTTGTCGGGAAGACCAGTATATGTCTATTCAATGATTTCCAACACTGCAGATGGAGCTAGTGTAAATTTTGGCAAGTACCGTGGTGTTCTGACTCAACTAAAGTCAGCAAGACCATGGCTGTTAACAATCCATTGTATGAATCATCGGATCGAGTTGTCTGTAAAAGAAGCACTTAAAGATCCATATTTTGATGATGTTGAAGCATTCTACTTGGCCAATTTTAAATTGCTAAAGAATTCAGGAGCCTTGAAAGATAAGCTAAAGAAATGTGCTGCAGCCATTGACATTACCCATTACGTTCTGCCAAAAATAACAGGCACTCGGTTTATAAACCACAGAAGACGTGGTTTTGAACGTCTTTTGCACAAGTGGCCTGTTTTTCTTACTGCATACGAGAGCACACTTGCTGAAAAGAAGCAAAAGGCTGAAACTCTTGCCAAGATTCAAGGCCTCATGCTGTCCAAGTTCCAGA
The DNA here is from genome assembly GCA_035772405.1 of Chrysogorgia sp. JL179-B06. Classification (NCBI taxonomy): domain Eukaryota; kingdom Metazoa; phylum Cnidaria; class Anthozoa; order Scleralcyonacea; family Chrysogorgiidae; genus Chrysogorgia; species Chrysogorgia sp. JL179-B06. Next base: position 1,799,016 of record JAYKKM010000054.1, on the reverse strand, counting down.
ATGTACAAATTTTGCACAAAGTTTGTGCTTATTTGGACATCTTAGAAAAGATTGGTCCATCATCTATGGTATTTGAAGGCGAGGGAATGCTGCCCTGTGAAATTGGTTCTAGTCTCAAGTTAACCTATTCCGGACTGGATGATGTTATTGAAGCAAGTGAAAGTGGAGAGATGCCATTTGATAGCTTCCTGAGATATTTTAACATTTCACAAACGAGACCCAGGGGAAGATAAACGTTTTCGCAACATCCAGGCGATATCCAAAGGCAGGTCACAAAAGGCAGGTCACTGGGTTCACGTGCCCCCCAAAATTTATTGTGCCACCCACCCCCCCCCCCCCCCCCCCCCCAAATGAGTTTTGGGATATCAAATGAGTTTTGGGATATTCAAAATTATGACATATTCCAACCAGATCAGTCAACCCGAGCAGTCTCCACTCTTCGTTTCTTACTATATACCCGTATGACTGGTCAGGGCTCAGGTGGTCAACGGCTGCTCGTGACATTAAACATGGCCCGCAAGGTGCAGTTAAGTATCGACAGTGGCGGATCCAGGGTTGTTCGATCACCAGGATTGGTGTATGTTCGAGGCGTTCCACTAGAGGGGTCTGGGGACATGCCTCCCAGGAAAATTTTTAATTTTGCAAAGCCCAGAAGTTCTTTTTCGGTGATTTCTGATAAGAATTTTTGCAAAATTAGGGACGCCGTTGCTAAAAATGCACAATTACAGTGGCGCCCAGAAGTTTTCTAACATCATCGTGGGTGTAGTTTGCGTGTAACGTGGGTGTACTACACGGAAAAACTACACGCACGATGAGTGTACTACACGGAAAAACTACACGCACTGTGAGTGTACTACACTGAAAAACTACACGCATTGTGAGTGTACTACACGGAAACTCTACATCATGCACAGTGCGTGTAGTAAACGGAGGTTGCATTCAAGTCTTTGAATGTCCCTCTCACTAGCTACACAAAGTTTTCAATTAAGACGCATGTGATGGTCATCGCTATTGTCTATCAATGTATCATGTTAGTAAAAATTAAACCCGCTTTTTCTAATGTACTCTCACGAATAACTATACTCGCACTTCATATCGGCGTCAACTTTATTTGTTGTTTATTTTCAGCACCACATATAGAAACGCAATAATGCTAGGTTTAAAACATCCAAGTCATTGAATGTCCCTCTCACTATACGAAGTTTTCAATTAAGATTTAAGACGCATGTGATGATCGTCTATATCAACGACCATCACATGCGCTTAATTGAAAACTTCGTAAGTGAGAGGGACATTCAATGACTAGTAAACAGAGGTTGCATTCAAGTCTTTGAATGTCCCTCTCACTAGCTACACGAAGTTTTCAATTATCGCTATTGTCTATCAATGTATCGTGTTAGTAAAAATTAAACCCGCTTTTTCTAATAAACTCTCACGAATAACTAACATGCACTGTGCATGATGTAGAGTTTCCGTGTAGTACACTCACAGTGCGTGTAGTTTTCCGTATAGTACACTCACAGTGTGTGTAGTTTTTCCGTGTAATACACTCACAGTGCGTGTAGTTTTTCCATGTAGTACACTCACTGTGCGTGTAGTTTTTCCGTGTAGTACACTCACGTTACACGCACACTACACGCAAACAATGTTAAAAAACTTCTGGGCACCACTGTACAAAGGGGCATCAAGATTATGAAACACTTTAATATAAACTCAGAAGTATTCAGAAAAACTCAGAAAGAGAACCATTGACATTGTTTGGCGGGATTTTAAAGGGGGGGGGGGGGGGTGAGCGCCGGGTGCTTTTGAATGAGTAGCGTGCTGCTGTGTTGGTACTGTATGTGTGTGATCTCCGTAACTGACAGTATGTTAATAAAAATACACTGACTATACTGTAAATACATTTTGTTCATTTTGAAAAATTATATACTACATTGAATATCTTCTAAAAGCGTAAATAAATAAATAAATAAATCTGGTAATACCTTCCTATGTTTATTTACATCCGGGCCTTGGTGCCCCCCCCCCCAATTTTTACCGAACAAGTGGTGTGCCCCCCCCCAATTTGAAATGTCTGGCGACGCCACTGGTTCCATTCCACTTGACAACAGCTCTATCATCATCGATTTGTTTCTAGTGCGCAACTGACTATTAGTATCTGCAATAGCCAGGGGAACTTCCTACCATAGGTAGGTGGAAATGTACAGTGTATGTACGGGGAGATCGAAAGATAAAAACTAGGGCTTTAAATAATAGAAGTATTGAATGTAATTCTCTAAAAGGGCAAACTCTCCATAAACCAAGGCATAGTGCAGCCTTACATACATGTACACATACTGCAAAGAGTCCAAACATTAATTTTATTAATAGCTCATGAAAAGTGGAATATTATTAAAATCACTACAGGTACATTTTTGAATTATAAAGCATTATATATATGTTACCATATACATAAATAAATAAATGTGAATTTGTTAACACAACTTACTGCGTCTCTAATTTTGTTTTCAATACATCACCAGTTATTATATTATCATCTCCTCCATCTCTGAACTTCTTTAATCGAGTCACAGATGCAATATTAACACTTGAAAAACAGTATAAAAAAACAATTTAAACTTTAATTGGTAATCAATGACCCATTAACCCTTACAACATTAAATGTTTTTATAACAATTAACAATTTTGATGGACCTCCATGTATACTGAAAGAGAGTTGTTCACTTATAAAAAAACATGCCTATTGTGCTAGACAGAGACAAAATTCAGCTAATAATATTCAAATCTAAAAACTTTATTGCATTTAAAGAATAGTACTACACATACTATTAATAGTAGTACTACACATACTATTAATAGTAGTACTACACATACTATTAATAGTAGTACTACACATACTATTAATAGTAGTACTACACATACTATTAATAGTAGTACTACACATACTATTAATAGTAGTACTACACATACTATTAATAGTAGTACTACACATACTATTAATAGTAGTACTACACATACTATTAATAGTAGTACTACACATACTATTAATAGTAGTACTACACATACTATTAATAGTAGTACTACACATACTATTAATAGTAGTACTACACATACTATTAATAGTAGTACTACACATACTATTAATAGTAGTACTACACATACTATTAATAGTAGTACTACACATACTATTAATAGTAGTACTACACATACTATTAATAGTAGTACTACACATACTATTAATAGTAGTACTACACATACTATTAATAGTAGTACTACACATACTATTAATAGTAGTACTACACATACTATTAATAGTAGTACTACACATACTATTAATAGTAGTACTACATACACACAGTTGATTCAGTACCTAATATTACAATCATCTTCATCAACCCAAGCAGGTGCCTTAGCTTGTCCTTCATTCACACATCTGCTATTTTCTGAATATAATAAATCATCCTAAAGAAACAAAAAAACTCTGCACTATAGTATTATAGTAGGCAGGCCTAATTTGACAACTTTGTACCTGGTAATTCAATATTACTGTATATATAAACAATTGAGGTCAATGTGACTGACAAGTTCAATAAATTTCATGTGCATTATACACACATGTGACTTCATGTACTGGAATACAAGAGTGTGTCTATATCTACATGTATCAATCTATCGATCCTCCATCCAGCCATCTAGAGTATCCATCTGTCCATCCATCTTTGCACACACATATTCAACATGTAGTTTGATCAAGTGAAATGCCAAATATTACCTATAATATACCCAGAATCTTATCCCGGCATTACCACCACCATATATACAGAACTTGTGACTAGGCTCTCGGCAACGGCTTCCGTAGCTCAGTGGTTAGAGCACTGCACTAGCATCACAGAGTCGCAGGTTCAATTCCAGTCGGAAGGTCTTTAAGTTGCATTTTTCGCAACTGGTCCCGGTTTGGTCTTAAAATGTATGTATTCCAACACTCGAAATTTTCCTTCACCATAAATCCTTTCAACATGTAGTTTGATCGAGTGAAATGCCAAATATTACCTACAATATACCCAGAATCTTATCCAGGCATTACCACCACCATATATACAGAACAGCTCGTGACTGCTCTCGGCAACAGCTTCCGTAGCTCAGTGGTCAGAGCACTGCACTAGCATCACAGGGTCGCGGGTTCAATTCCAGCCTCCAGTTCAATTCCGGAAGGCCTCTAAGTTGCATTTTTTGCAACTGGTTCCGGTTTGGTCTTAAAATGTATATATTCCAACACTCGAACATATATATATATATATATATATATATCAAGACTACTTGATATATATATATATATATCAAGACTACTGCAAGAAAAGTTCACAAATGAGAAACAAACACAATGTGTGTGTAGTAGTACGCAAAATAATATATAGATTAGATATACGAACACTAAGATGGATAATGTTCTGTCTCGGCGATCGCGACAATTGCGATTTCCATTTGATTGCTGCGATCACCGAGTTCATTTTTTACTATTGAGCAATTGTGGTGATCATACTCATCGTAGCAATCATACTGTATATATGAAAACCAGGTTTTTGAATATGAAGTTGAAATATATATTAAAAGTAAAACACTGATTTATCCATCTAATTTTACATCATTTAACAAAACAAACTCCCGATAACTCAAACTTTTTTCCATTTTCGCTTGAATGTTTGGGTTATTGGGTGTCAACTGTACTTACTCTAGATCACACATTCGCTAAAAATTGGAATGGTATACCGCTGTATTTTTGGAATATCGAATACCGGTATTGAAATTCCCATACTGCCCAACTCTAGTAGGAACTGTAGCAGCAGTAGCATTCTCCACCTTTATTTACCAAATTTATAATTTATTTTTAAACTTCTGTTTTTTTTTTACTTTGGGCGTTTCCACAAGCGCCATAGGTTCGAAACCAATTGGCATTTTTGTAACAACTAATCTAACGTGGGTGCAATATATTATTGCAAGATGTATTGCCATACACACCTGTAAAGGACATGATCTTAACCCTGATCTTAACCCTAATCCACCATCTTAACCCTAATCCACCATCTAGAGTGTCATCCTAACCCTAAACCACCAGTGCCAGCCAAATAAGTCATCCTAACCCTTCCCCACCAAATAACTCCTAACACTAATAAGTGAAACGTGGTAAATCATATTAATAAACGCATGGTTATCGATAAAGACTACAACACGTTCATCACCTCTTCAATAATATCAGTTGCAAGGTCAAGATGTTGTTGATCACCAAACACAAGTTTTTCCAAGTCTTTACAATCCCTGTCATCTCTTCCAGTTGCAGGGCTTCTTTCACAGCGAAGCTTTACAGACGATATTTCACTATCTTCGTTTGCCGAAGATACATGCTGTCTTTTGATTTTCCGACGTAGCATAAAGATAAACTAAAATAAAACACTTTTTGGCACTTACAACACGTGAAACCACCTACACGTGAAAAGAACACAAATTTAAGAGTTTATGAGACAACAATACTTGGACAGCGGATTGTTGAAAAAAATGTTAATACTTGGTGTAAAGTTTGTTCGCACGTAAACAAAGCCGAATGTGCGGACATTGGTCCGAGTTATCTGGACCAAAAGAAGTCAACAGATATGATTATAAATACAATTGCCACATGCAATCTGAAATTTTATCAAAGCGAACGTATTCACACCAAGTGACTGCTTTAGAGGCGACTGCCGACCACTACATTATGTCCTATTTTTTTATTCGTATTTTAACATAATACTGCCCACACATCACTCTAGTTAATTTTATGTCGATCGTTCGTTGTGTTTCGATCGGGAGTCGCAACCTTTGCGATTCTACGGTATTGTACTCAAGATGACGGCAATTATTGCATCATTACTTAATAAGTAATGGCTGCAGGATTTGGTGCATGATACAACCAGGGCCGCATGGGCACTAGAAAATGTTGGGCCCTTGTTATGGGTCGGCGTCTGTAGGAGGGTACGGTCCTCCCTTTGAATTTTTTTGAAATTGATGTATCCGAAATGGCATTTCGTCTATTCTAACAACACTTTTAAGCAAAATCTTAAAAGTATTAAAACATGTTTTCAATGGCACATTTTATTATATTTAACATATATTTATATGTTGTCCAAATTAGACTTAATTAGCTTTAATATATTAATTTGTAACCATCCACAGGAAAACATTTATTAACGCTAAATTTAAAAAGATGGACTGTAAGGTCGACGACAAAGGACGGCGCATTTTCCCGTCAAGGACAAAGGAATACGTTCTTATGTTGTTACGAGAAAATTTTGAATTTTTAGACGGCCAGGAGGCCATTTTAGGCTATTTAATTATATAAAACATGCGTTACGAAAACAGTGATTTTGAACATTCTGAAAACAGTGACTATTCTCATGCTCGCGTCCTATTCAGTTAAGTTCAAATCGCGTGCGCTAATTATACGATGTTGAATGGTAAATATTTGTTTGAATTTACTGAATAACTTATGACTGTTGTTTATTTTTTGGGCCCCTAAACATTTCGGGCTCCTGGGCACTTGCCCACAACTAATACATCAGCCGAATGAAATCTATCGAAACAGCTGGTTGCCAAGAAAAATCGTGGAGGACAGCCTCGCTGATTTTCACCGTTTGGGATGGTGTAATATAATTGATCGAAGTTGTTAGTTCCATGTCCTCAACTACTACCAGGCTCTATGGCTTCTAATGTCGTACAGCGGTGATCGCTACGACATTACAAGCCTTAGGCCAGAGTGCCAGGTTCAGACGCCGTACTTCTCATGAGCCGAACCTAATGTCAACGAGCTTGAACAAAGGAGTTTGCTAATTTACATTAATTAGTTACGCTTCCTTTTCTCGGTTTGCCTAAAGACTATTACTCTCGGAACTGAATTGAGCGCCGTGAAAGTTCAATACGCAGACGTATAAAACAATCATGACTTCTTCACAATTCCCGGGTGTTTTTACTTTACATTTCTGTTTCAGTCCCTGAAATCTCTACATGTAATGAGTACTATGTAATGAGTACTATGTAATACATGTAATGAAATTAAGGACTGATTATACACGAGGCGGACTTGTTTCATTAAGATTATTTCATGGTTATAAATACCAGCCAAAAACGAATTTAAGAAACAGCATTATTAACCTAGTCTAGTTTATAGGTCGCACTCAAGTTAATTTAAATTTATATTTATGGCGTTGGAAAGATTTCCGCAAAACGTCTCAGCCAGACTAACCGGGTGTCATACGGGATTATATCCTATTTAATTAGATTCTGGAATTCATCCACTTGGAATTCCCACGACTGTCGCGTAAATTTGTACGTACGTAAAACGTACGTAAAAATAAAAGAGAACTCTTTCATAATGGCGGCCAGTCTAAATATTCTAATTAGCCTATCTTGACAAAGAAAAAATTATTTGGAATTACAGACACACGAACCGAAAGGCTAATTTAAATGAATATAAAAGAATATTTAATTTGGGTGCCATTTGTAGTAAATTTTACGCGACAGTGGAAATTGCGATTTTTACATACGTCAAATTTTATGCGACAGTGGAATTCCAGCTTTAGGGTTAGGATTAGCTTCATAAGTGTCCTGATTGGCTGTGGTTAGAACAACCTCGATCTTTCAAGATGTGCTACAACACCCATAACTTCATCCCAAAATAACACTAGAAGACAATTGTTATTCACCTCGCATTGTCCCAAAGTCAATTCAAACCTGTCAGCCGGTATTTTGATTTACGATGCTTTTAGTTTCTTCACCAAAGGCATTCGAATCTGTTCAAATCTAATTTTGTTAAAGACATGACTTTGGGAGGGCATATTGTTTATTTGTTGCGTAGTAACGTTTCTGCTAAGAATCGTAAGATAATTATCGACCAATAACGAGAGAGCTGCAAATGTATTTGGGGCCCTCCTAGCAAGTGTTTTGACAATTGGCCGCGTATATTGATGATTTTTTACTTCTTCACCTGCTATAAATTTAAACGTTTTTCACACACAAACATAAGAACTGAACAGTGACGAGGTCGGCTATATTGCGAGTTGCGAGTTGCGAGTTTGCGAGTTGCGAGTTTGCGAGTTGCGAGTCTGCGAGTTGCGAGTTGGGGCGTCGCGTCCGGGCTTTGAGGACACCAAAATTAGTAAGAAGAAAGCTATTATCAATTAAATTGATGTTGACATGTCAAACTTCTTGTAACTGCTATTATAACTAGTTTAGGTTCGCAATGCATTTTGGTAAAATCGATATGCCGCCATCTTTCTTATTATGGTGGATTGGTTTATGGTCCGCTTACTGTACGTTTTGTTCATTACGATTGGCATTTTAACTATGACAGTACAGTCACAGTAGGGCCAAAGATTCAGAGGAGTTTTGAAAATCCTGCAATATGTACCGTTTATGACAGTTACTATAGGCGTTATTTAAGAAAGGTTGTGTTTATTTTTAATTGTTTTGTTGGACAGACTGCGTGCATGGATACCTCAGAGTAACCTATAGCATTTGACTCGTAAAGACGATTAGTTTTCGAGGACGACCATTGAGTTACCTGCTCTTTGATACTGTCTAACTGTATGCCGCAGATGATTTAGTTAATACGTACTTAGTGTTTTGTCCAGTTTCTGGAAACCTATCTTTCTCTAATTCAACTGCGTCACCTTGTCTTTTTTTTTCTCTTTATTTTGGCATCGTGAGTGTGACAGCTATAGGTTGATTTTAATTTGCTACGTTTTAACCTGTACGTTGAACGTAAAATTAAAAAATTGAATATGGTTCAAATCATGCATTTACGCGTAAGAACAAGCCGTCGTCGCCCTTTTGCAAATACCATAATACATTGTACCTTGGGGGTAACTTTGAAGCAATTCATATGGAGTTAATTGGAAAAATGGAGCTAGGTGAACAGTATTGTTGTGCTCCTGGATACAATATCAGCAACAGCTTTATTCATATTTGTCTTGTATAGCTTCTACACGTTAACTCGCATACAGGCCACAGGAGGCCCGCCCCCGTCTTAATTTTCTTGGGAAACCTACTTCCCGGAAAACTACTGAGAGTACTAGTAGTTACTAATCACAATGTACATAAATCGCTATAAACACAGCGAAGTAGTGAGAAAGATCGATTTTCTGTCAGTTTAAAACCGTTTAAACTTGCTGCAAATTACTCACAGAAGACAGGAAATGCTATTTCAGAAACCCTATATTTCAAAAACTTCCTTGCCCCCCCCCCCCCCCCCCAATAATTTTGCCTTGCTACGGCCCTCCAAAGACTGGTTATCTTAGCGTAGATTCTTTTCTCAAATATTGGAAAAGATTATTTGTTTTTGTGTTGTTTTCTGCTAAATAATTGCAGATTTTTGACTCGCAACTCGCAGACTCGCAACTCGCATGCTAGACGAACTCAACAGTGACCGGGGGGACAATTTCTGCAGGATCATGTATTAAGCCCTTCTATCTCTAAAAGTCGTAGCTAAAATGGCAGGACATCCCAAGATAAATCCCGAGATATATATTACACCACGGCGTAGTTTTGCAGGACAGATCATTTTTGTGGGAGCAAGACCCCGGAAAAAAGACGCAATTCAAATTATGTTGAAGAGAAATATTCATTATTTACCAACATTACAACTGAAAAAGTTGATTCGCGGGAGGACGAGTCTCCAGATCCACTAGATTTCTTGTGTATAGAGTTAAGTTACAAATCGCTCTGAATTAAGGATAATGGTTAAGCTAATGGTAATTGTAGGGTTAGAACGCAACCCCCTAACCCTAACCCCTACACGAGCCTACCTATCCCCCTACACGAGCCTACCTATCCCCCTACACGAGCCTACCTATCCCCCCACGCTCGTCTCCCACACTTGGTGTCATTAATAAGTAGACTAATAAGAGAGACTAAGCATGTGGGATTAAGAATATTTAATTTGGGCGCCATTATGAAAGAGGTGTATACAGGCATTCTGGAATTCCGCGATGCCGCGATTTCACGGAATCGACCAAAAATCGCGGAATTTCGCGGAATTTGGTTAAGATCGCGGAATTTCAATTTTGGCACATCGTTTTCAATTTTTTTCCCTGAATTTACAAAATATTTGATACTCTACATGTACTCTGGCACAAAGCAACGTTCACTAATGTCTTGCTACGCCTGTAAAATTACTTTTTGCTTTGAAACAAAAATGTTTTATCAAAATGGAAGTACATCCGGTCCGTTTCACTTCCGTTTCCACGTATTGTATTTAAATTCCAGGAAAAAAATTGCGAAATTTAAAAGCGAAAGTAAGCATTGTAGATAGATAAATTTGTTGTAAAGAAAGTGTCAGAAGTTCCACATCCAAAGGAAAAATCACACCTTTCTGTAAATATAGATGCAAAACAGCGATATCGTAGAAATTTTAAAGTGCCCTTTCACAGACAATAGGGGACACTACCACTTTTAGTCTTTCACTTTGTTACTGTTACTGATACTCATAGTTATAATAGAAGTTTTATTACTTCTTAGTTATAATATAAGGCCGGTTTACACTAGCAAAGTTTATGTGGTCAAAGTGACGTTAACGTAATATCACGTAAGTAAACTCTGACTCAAGACTTTTCAAGTTAATTTGTGTCTTTGAACACAGCCACACACTTTGATCAAAGCATACTGTGAACACAGAAACTTTGATCGTGTAAACCGGCCTATAATATAAGACACATTACACAATGTTTATAAATTTATGTAGGACAATTACAGTAAGTGAAGAATGATTGAGTTTTGTTATTAAAAAAAAACATTTTAACTTGTTTCCAGGCTTATTGCATGTGTTAAAGAATGTTTTTGATCGTTTTAATTTCCGCGGAATTTCCCATTTTGGCCGCGGAATTTGGATTTATAGCCGCGGAATTGACTTCAAAAGTTCCGCGGAATTCACGATTTTTTTTCGCGGAATTCCAGAATGCCTGTGTATAGAGGTCAGTGAATGGCACACATAAGAATCGCGCATGCGTTTTACAGTCAATTGCTCGTTCGTGTGTTGTAATTCCAAAGAATCGTCGCTTTGTAACGAGGCCAGAAAGGCTAATTTGCATGCATACAAAAGAATATTTAAATTGGCCACCATTATGAAAGCGGTCTATATATATATATACTGGACTGCTGGGAGTGGCTGAAAAATAATGGGCGTCAGCAGAGGTTATTTTTTTCATGGTAGCGACCACTGACCTGTATTTATAACAATCTGTTGGCGAATTATTAAGCGGCAAATGTTTTTACTTTGAAAAATTAAATACAAATATACAGTATTTTACTCGTTTTATGCTTTTAAGGTGGTTTTTAAAGCAACGTTTTTTGACCAGATGACATTTGACATTATCAATACAAAATAAACGAGTTTGAAATATGCAATTCCTGATATAATTTGTGTTTTAATGTTTACTGCATGGGTTATGTTTATCATGCTTCAGCCTGACAGCCACTCTTGACCGCTCTTCGGCCGGCTTACTTTTTAAAAAACAGTAAACACGTCTCTAATATCTAATCAGCATTATTTTTTCTGTAAAAAGTTTCTATAGTTAACTACTCTCTATTCCTCGAGATAATAATTCGGTTTACTGTCAGGTATACAATGTACTATGGTACGGTTTAACTTCAATACGTCATATGTCTAGATTTGGAGTATTGCAGGCTGAAGGGGATGGAATCGGGTTAGTCGATCCATCACCGAGAAAGGTTGCCAAGGCTTATTCTTGAGCCTGACCGAAAGGTTGCCAAGGCTTATCCTTCATGAGCCTGACCTAACCTTGCGGTAACCCTTCTCCCATCCCTAGCACTGCAAGTCACCTGTACGACGACAGGGAGAGTTACCTTATAGTTTTCTTTTATCAATACGTAGCTTTGATAGCAGCTCTCCATATGGTAGTGAACATCAGTGCACACCATGGACCTGTAGCACTCGGTTGAATAAAATTCAGCACGCTAGTAAAACCAGTGATTGTTTGAAACCAGTGATTGATCAAACGTTTGGCAAGCAAAAACCAGTTGGGTGGGAAGGGTGGGGGTTGCCTGACTGTTTTGGGTAGACCTGGACATGTTCGAGTGCATGGTACTAGTGAACTGTTGAACAATGCTTGGCCTCGTGTTGAACAGTCTAATATATAGACCTCTGATCACGTGATCTATCGCAAAGAGTTACTAGGCCCAGTCCCCGTGGGCTTACGTTATACAACACGGAAAGCTCGTCGTTAACTGCATTTATTGCATAAATATATATAAACAACCTTCAAGAACAAAAGCAACAAGTTCGCACTTTATATCTCACCTGAGGATAAAAGTCTAAAAGAGATTAAATGTCCAAAACCGAATATAATTTCATACGTCCTCCAAGTGTTGACAACTATAGTGTTGACGGCCTTTAGAATTTAGTGGAAAGTTATCTGGTCATAAAGAACATCTGCACTTTCAAGGTTTTTTGTCCAGTCTCGTTTTTGAAGAGAGAAAATGCCGTTTGTATCACGACAGGGGAAAAAGGACTCCAGCTGACGCCATAGTTATCGTATAAAACAAATCTGATTGGTCGTTACGTTGGACAAACTTGCGCCAACAATCCAATGATCAGTAGTCACTACTATGAAAAAAATAACCTCTGCTTACGCCATCATTTTTCAGTCACCTGCTGTGAGTCATTTAATAATAACTTCTTATTAACCGAGAGCGCGGTCATTACGGGAAAATATCAGACCGAGGTCTTGACAGTACGGACCGAGCCCGTAGGGAGAGGTTCGTATATAAAAGACCGAGGTCTGATATTTTCCAGTAATGACCAAGCGGTCGAGGTTAATAAGAGGTTTATTATTTGGCATGGCTTTTTTAAACAATATACTTTACATACATTTTGAGTGACAAAATCGACATTTTCAATCTTGTTCTTGTTCTTCTATTGCTTTCATGATAGTAAGACTCTCTTTTAGATTGTTCATCGTCCGACTCGCACATGATTCAGTGCTTAATTTACTAAATTCGTTCAATTTTTGCTGCTTTTCAAAGTTTCCTATCGTTGTTCGCTCCTTTGTAAACAAAATGGTTGGTATTAATCATGTATGCATGGTAATAATTATTGGGTAACGTAACGTTAACGTTAACGAACGTAACGTAACGTAACGTTAACGTTTCTTGACGCTTGCTTGGGTTCCTATGCAATTCGTGCCAGTCCCTTTGGCCGAGCTATGTATAGTCGACCTGAATCTCGATTTGGATGTCTGTTTGTCGAGTTTTATGACGTTTTATGACGTAGGAATCATCCAACAAAATGACATACTCCAGAGGGTTTACTGAAGCAATCCGAATCATCCGAATGAACTTGCGAACGTCACAACGGGCCACGGCATTCTTTGCCTCTCTTGTCAAGGTAAGATAGTAGTGCGAACTTCAATTTTCATTGTGTTTTGATCTAGGTTTATCAGGATATTTCTCCGGAGAATTCAAGGCTGTTATCTTTTATTTTTAGGTGCATACTGGTGTGAGTTTGTCCATTCTCACAGGAGCCATTGTGTTCGCGCTGATCAGCATTCTGTCATGATCAGACGTGCCAGCTATCTATCACGTATATTAAATCAAATCAACCCATTGTGCTTGTCAAAAACGAAACGAGCCATTGTGCTTGTCAAAAACGAAACGAGCAATTGTGCTCGTTAAAACCAAACCAAGCGAAGTCATTGTGCTCGCTAAAAACAATACAAACGAAGCGTCGACCGCTAAATTCTAGAATACCCGTCCACTAGCTTTCGCTATTTCCATCTGTTGACAGTTAGTAAAAGGGTCAAATTACAGAAAGTTCATCATATACAATTGCTTCGTTCTATTTTAAAACCCCATTATAATTTGATAACTATCAACAAGTACACACAATATAAACCTTCGAGATTATATTTAAAGGTTTCTATTTCTGCCTCGAATGCGGTTTCAAAAGTTGACGGGTATTCCGTAGAATATTTGCTCCGTGTCGACATCAGAAAAATAGTCGTCTTTATTCTTGAATATGGCAAATGTAGAAAATGTAGATAACAAGATAACAGATATTGAGCATGCAGAAGAATGCACAGTCCGTGTCACTGGTGTCCATATCAAAAACTAATTCTGATTTACTTAGTTTATCAACTGCTATTGTGTTCATATTGAACACTAATTCAGTTTATCAACTGTATAATTAGCCTGCATGCAGTCTCTACATCGGAAACGATGACGAAACATTCATCGGAAACGAAACAGGCTACTGTATAATGTCAACAGTCAACTGTTTTGTTATACAACTGTTTTAGCTTTATGTTCAACTGCATTTTTATTGAACTGTTCAAGTTATACATCTGTTTAATAGTATACTATATTGCGATTGAATAGATGTTGAGAACGGTTAACAAGGGGGGTCAGACAACAACCCACAAATGTGCCAGGGGCCCCTGCACATGCTTCATCCCAGATAGATGTCTAACCCCAGCTAAGGGTAAGCAGAATTTTTCCTGAACGGGGGTCGTTTTAATTACCTCTCATGAAATTATTTTGGGGTGGGGCAGGGGAGCAACAGCCAAAGGATTTCTTCCCGGCATGTTGAAAGTCTGAAAACGCTTTTAACTTGAATTAATTTAATTTGAATTAATTTAATTTTACAAAAACCCAAGGTTTTTACAGGAATGTAAAAATTCCCTTCAGACTCAGAGTACCTTTGGTCCAGCAAGCTCTGTGTGAGCTTCATATATATGTAGAGCTCACTGCTCTGGTCTTACCTACACCATAACCGCATGGGTTCGAGGCTGTACTATCTCTGCTGCAACTGTGACTTTAATAAGCCAACCACTTATTTTTGCAATTTTGCACAATATCATGACTGACTTCGATTTCAAGGCAGCACTTCCCTTGCGATAGTAACTTCTAGTCTTATGAAGTATTGCAGGACCCCACTGAAAAACACTTTGGTGACGTGGGAATCCTGAATAAATATTATTATTATATGGCACAAGCTACTTCCGGTGAAATTGCGTGCTCTGATTGGCTGAGACACGTCACGTGCCGATCCGTTATTTCCCGTAATGGCCGGTCCGGATTACTGATTTTGTCATGCATACATGTAATATAATAAAACACAATAAAAATACAATATACAATACAATTGGTTTCATCCCAAAAGAACGGAAGAACATTTGCAACGAGACCCAGCAGTCCAGTTATATACTGTATAGAGGTCAGTGGTGCCATTAGGTTAACCATTATCATTAATTCAGAGCGATTTGTAACTTAAAGGTGCAGTCCAGTCCGTTCTGCGCATGTGTGATTTTTCAAAAGTGCGGGACCCCATATGTCAACAAACTTCAACGGAATAGATTTGCGACAGTTCGAAAGCGAGTATTCGTCAAAGGTGGCGAAGGCGCGAGTGGTAGTTTGATATATTATCCACATTTAGAAACAGAACAGCTTCTTATAACACGCTTTTTTGGCGGAAAAGCGTGAAAACAAATCCGCAATACTTCATGTTCAACGTTTAAATAATGCAATGTAAACAAACGATGTAAACAGAAACGTGGACATGTGCAGAACGGACAGGACTGCACCTTTAAGGATAATGGTTAATTTAGAGACCGTGTTGTGCGGAAAGAGTGGTAAAAGCGATTTATTAAAAGACTGGAAAGGAAACTTGATGGCGTGAGCATGACAACATCTCTCCCTTACAATGTTGGTTTTATCACAAATAAATTATGTTGCGTTGCCTAAACAAAGTTGAATCTATTGTAGAGTGAAACAACATTGAACAGGGAGGCACCATGGAATTTGTTTAAATTGTTATTTCAGAAGATTTACTTGTCTAATCGAGATTTAAAAAAGTGTCCCAACTAATTTCTACAACGATTGTAGAATAAAATGCGACATAATCGATCAGCGGGCTAGAAACACACAATTCCTATCCAGATGCTGATACATATTGTTCAATTGCAGTTGAATCAATTACACTCGCACAGATTTCATAGTTTATTCCAGAAGTGAGCCATAATAATCCCAAACTGTTAAGGAAGGACATTGCTTGACAATATCTTTTATTATATGATCCATGATAGAGTTGCAATTTCTTAAATCAAGATACTTTAACTGTGGCATTTTATCAACAGTCTTCCTCAAGGGTTCACCAGTCAGTGCATGTAGACCAACTAAAATAAGTTTTGTCATTCTTTGGCAACCACTCACAATGTATGTCAAACCCTCATCTGTGACATCCCAACACCAGGAGAGATCCAATGTAATTAAACGAGGCGAACTATAGAAAGCAATGACTTTATTCAGCAAGACGACTCTTGAAGGAATTTTAATTTGGCATAAATATCTGTATAGATTTTATATACTTGGCCAGCATCTATATAGACAATTAGCAATGTAGCTGGATATAATACAGAAAAAGAGAAGTAAGACACTTCAATATGTCGAAAAATACTTAAGTAAAAGTACCGTTTATGTATTTCCATAGTCATAGGACACATCATCCGAAACGTCGTCAGTACGAGGGACAATTATGATATCGTCCTCGAATGATAAAACTGATATCACCTTATCTCTCATATGATAACCTATATACATATATGATATACTGTAGGCTTAGGCACTATGTAAATATTATTTCCGAAGATGTTGTGATGTATACAACGAAACGTTAGATCCTATTAAAACTTTATTATGCCTTTTCTTCATCTTTTATGCTGGGCTTTGATATTTTTACAAAGTTAGAAATAACTATATGTTCAGAGTGACAGTCTCCAATTTCCATTTGTTTTGTATTTTATAACTCATTGCACTACTTTGAATTACATGTATGTTGACACAGTCTACCAATAGGGAGTTTATTTGTTTGTAATTTTGTGTAGTTTTCGTTCAGTTAGAGGTGAATAGCAGTCCCTATTACGCATTTCAGTATTTGGGGAATTGACGGGTGAGTGACATTTGAAACCGACGCGTTTCGACTTCGTCTAGCATGCGAGTTGTGAGTTTGCGAGTTGTGAGTTTGCGAGTTGTGAGTTTGCGAGTTGCGAGTCTGCGAGTTGCGAGTCAAAATTCTGCGAGTTGCGAGTCAAAATTCTGCGAGTTGCGAGTCAAAAATCTGCGAGTTGCAAGTCAAAAATCTGCGAGTTACGAGTCAAAAATCTGCGAGTTGCAAGTCAAAAATTTGCGAGCTGCATGTCAAAAATCTGCGAGTTGCGAGTCAAAAATCTGCGAGTTGCGAGTCAAAAATCTGCGAGTTGCGAGTCAAAAATCTGCGAGTTAAAAAGTCTGCAATTATTTAGCACAAAACATAATAAACTTTTCCAATATTTGAGAAAAGAAATGGGAGGCAAGGAAGTTTTTTGAAATATAGGGTCTCCGAGATAGCATTTCCTGCCCTTTGAGAGTAATTTGCAGCAAGTATAAACGGTTTTCAGCTGACAAAAAATCGATCTTTCTCACTACTTCGCTGAGTTTATATACATGGTGATTGGTAACTACTAGTACTTGTTCAGTAGTTTTCCGGGGAGCGAGCGGACGGGGGAGCCTGGGCCCTGCATGTCGACTGTACGCGAGGTTCAAGACGAATATGTATCAAGCTGTTGTTTATGTTGTGTCTAGGAGCACAACAATACTGTTTACCGACTGTAGCTCCCTTATTCCAATTAACTCCATATGAATTGCTTCAAAGTTACCTGCAAGGCACAATGCATTATGGTATTTGCAATTTGAGGAAGTTGTGCAAAGCGCGGGAGTTTTTGGGAAGGATGTGACCCCGCACGCGACGGCGTAACTCGCAAATTGCAAACTCGCAAATTGCAAACTCGATCGCAATTTAGCTGACCCCACGCGTTTCTAGGTTACAACCGTTTGGTGTTCTCAACTGAGGAGTCACGCTATATGTATAACAGCAGTCATGCTATATTTTAATATAACAGGGATCTGGAGTCATGCTATATTTATAACTGGAGTCACGCTATATGGCATATATGCATAACAGGAGTCACGCTATTGTATGCATCGTTATCGTTTTTAGTCGAGAGGGTAATGTTATGCATCCCTATTTAAATACAGAATCCAAATCACAATGTTGCTCTTCCTTGGAGCCATGTATACTAGATATATCAATTGTATTCCAAGCATTCTTCTGTGAGACAAATAAACGCCACTCATGCGCAGTAAGGGGCTGTCATTCACCTTAGGGGCTGTTTCTAATAGATAGTTGTTGGTGTTAGTGGTATCATCAAGCGCAAAATAATAAAATATAATTGATTTCAGTAAATCAGTTACTTTGTGATATGTTATTATTGTACACTTGTACAGGATTAAATTAATTTGAATAAGGTACAAAATTAATATGGTATGCCAACTGGATTGGTTTGAATACGGTATTGTGCAAATACCTGAATATATAGTAGTGCTAGAAATACGAATCCGCAATAATCCCTTCGCCTGCCTTTTCTATCGCCCCCCCCCCCCCCCCACGGGAATTTCCCGATCCATGGTCCAGACCTCGCACGCCGTGGCCGTGTATTTGTGTTTTGCAAAAATTCACAATTTGCAAAAGCCCGTTTCGGCGTTTCGTCGAAGAAATGTTTGAACGTTATCTCACCAATATTTAACCGATTTAAACTCTGAAAACAGATTTGGAATTAGCGAATCAACATACATAACAAACGTGTTTACTATATTACGAGAACGTGAGTACCCTTCGTAAAAACGGTTTATGTACTTAGAAATTAGTCAGCTATAAGCTGGTCACTTCGTTGTATATTATTTTGACCGTTATCTCGATCAATATATAACCGTTTTCAATTCTGAAAACAGATTTGGAATTAGCGAGTCAAAATCTATTACCTAAAAAAACTGTCTCTTTTGGAAAAAAAACCTTTGAATCATTTCAATTTTTGCATTTTAACATTTTCAATGTTAATTCAAATGCTGAGTATCTAGTTACCAGGACCAAATTTTCCGATGTCGCGCGGACGGCCGTTGATGCATATATAAATATAAACAAATAAACTGAATGTGAGACTGGAAACGCTAGATTTCCCATGATGAGGGACTAAACGCCAGTCGATATTAGCACCCTCGCCCGGCGCAAAAAGACAGCGCTTCGCGCCGGGCGAGGCACAAAGTGTGATAACTTTCTCTATTTAGCTTGTCAACTCATTTCTCTTCACTTTTTCCTTCAGGATGCACAACTTCCCACTAGTATCATACTAAAGCCAGTTTTTGTTCTAGGCAAGTTTGTTAGTGCAAAGTAACTGTTTCTATTGTCTTATAAGCACTAGGCTGGAACTAATTAACAATCTATTGAATTTTCACAACAGAAATGTCACCTAGTGGAAAACTGGTTTTAATGACTCCACTTATATTCTCATTATTCTTTTGAATTCTGCAATGAATTTAGAAGCCAAATATGCCTGGGGTCGGTTGTTCAAAGCCTGGATAAGTCGCTATCCGGTGGATAAGTCGCTATCCAGTGGATAACTTTTATCCACTGGATAAATCCGGTTGTTCAAAGCTTGGATAACGTTATCCACTCGCTATCCGGTGGATAAAGTTATCCATGCTAGATAGGTCGTATAACTTTTTATCCACTGGATAAAAACGTAGAAAAACAAACAGAAATGCCTGTCAATTTTATCTTGTGGATAATAGTGTTAAATCGACCTGAGAAAACCTTGAATTTATCACCGAAGAACAAAAACGGGTTAACAGCAAGATATTACTTTGGCAAAGAGAAAAAGCCTCGCTTTATCAGCCACAATTCAAGTGGTAATAATGTCAGACCAAGGGAGCTAAGTAATATAAGTATTAGCTTCCATCTTTTGAATCTCGTTTGAATATTTTGGTAACGTTTTCTGCAGCTGTTTTGAAGTGTCCATGCATGCAGTAAGATTGACTGAACCCAAAGCGTTAAACAAGTAAATATAAGCGAATAGGAAATGTTTGAGCTTCTCGGCAGGTTTTGTACCGACAAAACATTTTTAAATTCACAGCACATAGCTTTATATTATTTCATTTTGGCAAACAAGTTAAACTTTCTGTATACTGTATCCGTGAAGAAAAAGGATAAAATTGTTGCAGCATCATCACAAAATAGCTATGAAATTATTAGCTGAGCAACAAACTGTTTCGTTTGTATTCAAATCGAAAATCATTCATAAAAAACACAGGATAAACAACTCCAAACTGATTAACATGTTTATTACAAAAAATTGGAAATACAACGACAACAAAATCACTAAGAGGCATCGACAAGATTAATACACTAACTTGAAAAACGAAACTTGTCCTTCATTGGAAGCACTTTCCCAAGTAAAATAATTTAGCAGAGTGAACGTATATTCAGTTTTCATCTCAAATAGAATCTTTGCTAGCCATTTGTTTTTCTCTGTGTGCAAACTGCAAACTCAGAGTCAGAAATAAGATTGCATCACCCGACATCATCCGATGCCTTGACAACCAATCACAAACGCAAAAAAAACGGAATTAAATGAAGTCTTGTTATGGAGAATATTATGTTTGATCAAAAAGAAAGAAGTAACTTAATATTCTCTTGCTTTTTTGGTTTGGGCCGGTTGGTATAATGGGGAAATTTATAAATTTACATAGCAACGAGCAGTTATCCAGTGGATAAATCTGTTATCCGTCGGATAGTTATCCACCTCGCTATCCACGCTTTGAACAACCACTTTTTATCCGCTGGATAACTATCCACTGGATAGAAGAGTTATCCGCTGGATAGGACTTATCCACCGGATAACTTATCCAGGCTTTGAACAACCGACCCCTGATGTATGTCAAGCACTGAAAATAATGCATGGTGTCTATTGTTCCAATTCTTGGATCATATAGACTAGTGGAAGCTCATAATTAATTTTAAGTAGTAGTTGATATATACTTGGTAAAAGGTGACATACCTTTGGGTCAAGCACAATACAGCCTGATCATTGAATGATTGGCAGTCAGTAAATTCCAGGTACAGTAATCCAATCTTAAGGTTTTTAAACATCTGGATAATTGCTTCACTTGAAAAGTTCTTTCCTTTCCTTAATGATAGTGATTTAAGTTTTTCCATTTGTGGTATAGTGGATAATGTCAAATCTGTCAACTGTTCACAATATGATATCTTCAATGTTCTAAAATTCCAGAACCCAAAATTTTACAATGAAAAACATTAACATAAATATTACAATCTAGTAATTACAATGGGATGTGGGACCTTGGGCACACTGCTCTTGCAGTTTCAGCACTCTGGCATGGTTTTTGATGTCCCACATTTTGTGTAGCATCAAGGGTGACTGTTAATAGCAACCGTGATAGCAGTTATCTTCATCCTGCTCATCAGCACTACACTGATGAGGCCCAAAAGGCCAAAACGGTACCGTCTGTAGTTATATATATATATATATATATATATATATACAGTATATATATATATATATATATATATATATATATATATATATATATATATATATATATATATATAGTAAGAACAAAAGAGACGAACTTTGGTTACTTCATTTAAACTTTATTTCACTTTAAATGAAGTAACCAAAGTTCGTCTCTTTTGTTCTTACTATTCTGCTCTACTTAGGTATTGAGCACTCTACCTGATATGATTTTGAACCTGACACTTATCTATATATATATATATATATATATATATAATAACCTGTTTACTATGCATATTTTCATTGGTTGTTGGCCATGTTCTATTAGAGGACAGATGCGCGGATGGCATCAGCTCACGCCATATCACGTCAGCTCACGCCATATCACGTCAGCCGACTGCTTTTATCTTTTTTCATACCCCAGAAATTGCCAAAGAACTAATAATCCTCTTGAATGGTTTGTTTTCAATTTTATTGTATAAAACAAATAGATTCCATTTTGCCGTGTTGTCTAGTGTTCAGTTATAGATGCACAGAGGACATCAGAACATGGTAAGAACATCAGTGACCCACTCGACTCTGGGCCACTTTTTTTTCTTACCACGTTGTATATATACTGTATTATATTATTATATATAATTATATGATAAAAAATTAAAAATAATATCATGATACATTATACATTATACAGTACTTCACTATATCATAGTAATATAATATGTCTTCTAAGGGATAAAAGTCATTAAGATGAATTATAACCATACTTCAACACAAAAAGACAAAGTGAGGTTTTATAACCTTAAGTTACAGCATCTACCAAGCATTGTTAGTGCAAGGTCGGTAAGATTTTCACCATCCAACCAAAGATACTGCAGCATTCTTTCACAATTTTGTAGCAAAAATCTCACAGCATCATCACTGATCCACTGAACACCATCAAGATTTAAATCTGCAATGTTACGAAAAGCAATACTGACAAATATTAAGCTGTTATCTGTCAAATGATTGCAGTGAGAAAGATTAAGTCTAGAGATGAGGTGTCCATCAAACAATGTTAAACAATCATCAGTAATTGCCTCACATCCCTCCAGGTTCAGAGCAGTTATTTCTCGACAATTTTCAGAGAATGTTTGTAACACAGGTTTGTTTACCTGAGAACAAAATGCTAGTGACAAGTTATGCAAGTTTGGAACCAACTTGGCTATAGTATGAAGGTCATGTATTGGAATATCATAACAATTGTCCAGTAGGAGACATTTTAATGATGTATTCAGATAAAGGAACTGTATAAGTGCAGATGGTGATGATTCTCTCAATTCTTTAATATCTTCTACAGTCAGCTTACTCCACAACATCTCTGCATACGAAATATAAAACCATCTTTGACAGACGACACGAACAGAACAGCTCAACTCTTTAAGGCTGAGGTAAGAGAATATGTTTGTCAAAATTTCGACAGGTAAATCATTAAATAGAGTGTCCATCTTCGTCACCACAGATTGCCATCTTTTATTTTTTTTCTTTCTTTATGTTTTTGTGAAGACTATTTGGTCCGCGCGGGGAACGCGTTCCCCCGCGCAATTTTTTCGTGATTGAAATCCCGTCCGCGCAAAATCTACAAATGGTTTTCCGTGCAGGATAGCGTGATCCAAACACGCGGGATGTTGCGAGACTTTCGAAAAGCGTAAACTACCACCATTCCCTAGATATTCCTGTCAGGAGGCTGTGGTGAAAATTTTATTGAAATATATGGGAAAATGAGGGAGAAATAGTGTTTGGAAAATGGCAAATTTGTTTGAAGTATATCCCGATTTTGACCAATCGGCGGCCATTTCGTCAGCTAATTAGCATAATTTATGCAAACTTTTTGTGTGGAAATATTATTTGTCATATGTTCTATCAAATGGTTGTAAGGGTTAATTGTTATATTGTGTGGTATTAAAAATGTATTCAGAGGGATCTTGCTACCTTAATCAATTAAAGACTGACATCGAACCAGATAACTTAGATTTGGCCCAGATCACACCCACATATAGAAGGACTAACATATATTGAAGAAAGAGAATATAATGGTGTGAGAAACTCATCAAATATTATGGACCGACAGTCAAGATAGGGCCAGATGGTGCGTTACAAATACAATCAGAAAAATTTCAAGAAACAATAAATAAACTCGCTATAGAGCAATTAGATATAACTGAAGATGAGAACGAGAGACAGGAAGGACACTTAGACAGAGAGAATTGGAGGAAGTGAGAGAGCGACAAGAGGACATCAATCGGTTACAAAAAACAAAGGAGTGGTTTGAGGAAAATTGGTTGGGTGCCTCGGCTTTGGGAATAACCATAAAAAGCCTCTTTTGTCACTACAATTATAATATCCGCTAGAGGCGCTATCGTCAAAGGTGGTCAATCGCTTGGAAAATTAGGAAAAGCTATAGCTAATCTAGCTACAAAGGCTGCAGGTCCTCTACTCACATCACTGCTAAACATGGTGGCGACTGTGTTAAAGTGGGAAGCTAAAGGTGTGTCTTGGTTAGCGTCTAATTTATGGATCCTAGCGATAGCTTTAACATGGTTCGTCTACGATCAGTACAAACAAAGGAGAATCAAATAAAACACACGTTACAATATATGAACACGAACGAAAGGGAATTGTCCCCATAGGTATAGACGTCGTTTAGTGTCTACAATCAAAGGTATATATACGAGAACCCGTCATGTTGTAACGCTAAACCCCAACAAAGTCAAAGCCAATCCAGGGCAGGAGTATACGTCGACAACCCGAGAACAAAAGTTAACACTTTGGTACCCTCCAGTCTCCACTTCTATTTGACTTTAAAAGTTCGAACACGAAATCATGGTTTCTTAACAACCTTTCGAGACTATACTTTCTGTAGACTGGTGATAAAATTAGCGGGTGAACCCGTGTACGACAACAGTGGTGAAACTCCGTGAAAGCGTCATCGGCACATACAAAGACCTCTGGAAATCTAACAGTGAACGAGATCAGATGGTTGAATATGGTATAGCAAACGAGAACCTTCGAAAGTTAATCTCAAAGGACGACAGCGGCGCTACCAGTGGAGACACAAAAAGTTAGCGACGCTCTGATGTTCTCTATTCATGACACCAAACAACAGGTTCAACTTGACAAAATTTTAGAAGATCATGGTTTATACGCATATATGCACCGTACAATATGTTTATACGGTGCATATATGCACCGTACAATATGAACAACAATTTCAGGTATGTAATCACATGCACTCCCCAAAGCATCCGATATACAGTGTGTATCAAAAAAACCGCTACCCTTAGAAAATGAATTAGCATTCTTAAAGAGACCTATTGTAATTTAAAAAAAATTATACACCTGGGAAATTAAGATGGTCCAAGCGCTGCGTTAATCAAGAAGAGAGAAAGCAGTTTTCAATACGAATGCAATCCAAGTTATTTTTTACGCATTCGTTGCTCATAGGTGTCCAAGCCTTCAAACTATTACAATGGGTTCTTTGAAAAAAATGCTAATTCACAGTTGCTTTCGGTAGCGGTTTTTTTTATACACACTGTATAAGTTGCTCAATCTGGATCAACTCATGTGAATGGCTACACCTTAGAGAACCTTGAGTTGGAATACGAAACTATTGTCTATTGAAAGTCAAGAAGTCACGGACGAAGTATCGTCTCTATACGCATCCGGTAGATCTCTATCATACGAACACGTCACACTAATGAAGACTGTCGAGTGGGATAAAGGAGCACACTCGTAAATGAAAACATTAACCTGCCGAGAAAATCGATGAAAACCGTCGTAATTTTACTCTTCACAAACAAAACAAGAACTGATAGCGAGGAGTTCGTCTACCCAAACATAGTCAGTCAAACTCACTATATAAGGCGTGCCATGATATGGTATATATATATAGTCAAGGAATACCGAAATCTAGACTCTGGAGAGAAGCAAAAAGATTATTTGGACAAAAACTAGACTACGACCAGCATATGACTATCCCAAAGTTCTACAAAGATGGTTTCGCTTTGGTTGTTGACCTTAGATTTATCGAAGATAACGCGAAAGTCGCCACTGGAAAAAAGATTGTGAACACCATTTATTCCCATTCATTTATTCCCATTTATTCCCATTCATTTATTCCCATTCATTTATTCCCAGTCGGGAATATTGATGGCAATCAGTAAAAAGCCACAACAGCGAACGTTATGTGTAGAATATTCGTACTCTCTGACGGATTCGTAAACCTTATCAACAACGATCTATAATTACAATCAATCCAATACTAAAATATATAGTACTCTATATGAAAACACCTTTTAACATGTTGGTTGTTGGTATGACAGCTTGGTATATTATAGAGAAAGAATATATGAATCACTTCGAGTACATAGCGACCCTAGAACAACCAACTCTAAAGCTTCAGTTACAGAAGGCTTAACCGTTCTATATCTTAATGCAAGAAGTTTGAAAGCATTTGTTCCGCATGACGGAAACCCTTCCAGCAAAGTATGCAAAGCAACTATTCTACAACAGTTGGTTTACCGCCTTTCCTATGATGTCATCTGTATTAGCGAAACTTGGCTCAATGACTCCATCTTGTCAACAGAAATTCTAACTCATGGCTATTCCGATCCGTCTATCGCAAAGACAGGACAGGAAAGACTGGCGGAGGCGTACTTATTGCGGTCAAGTCTGAAATCCATACCAGACGCCGATCAGACCTCGAGAGAGACAACATCGACGGAACTGGTAGTCGTCGAACGTACTAAGGATAATAGTAAACCAATTATCCTCTATTCGCTCTATCACCCAGAGTCTGGTCCTGTGGACTTTCAACACCTCAACTCGTCGCTTCAAGAAACTCCTGAATCGGCCTGCAATATCGTGGTTGGCGATTTTAATCTCCCGGACATTGCCTGGTCGTCTGATGAATGTACTCCAACTAATGTCGGTGGATCATCGGAGGTCGAAGCATTTTGTGATCTGATGGACGATAACTTCCTTCAACAGCTCATTAAAGGGCCAACTCATATTGCGGGTAATAAACTTGACCTGCTCTTGTGCAACTGTTCTGAAGTGATTGACTACGTCTCTACGTCCTCTCCCGTGCAAAGCGAATTTCCATCGGATCATTTCCTGGTTGACTTTGTTATCCGGCTGAAGTTTAAACGAGCTAAGCGGGTGCAGCGCAAGGCGTATGATTATAAGCGCGCGAACTTTGATGAACTCAGAAGTGATCTGCAGCGGATGCCATTCGACATCACCCTCTCCGATGATGTTGATATTTGTTGGTCTCAGTGGAAGGATCTGTTTGTGACTGCCGTTGAGAACTGTGTCCCAGTAAAATCCATCAAACTCCAAAATAATTTAGGGTTTGTCTTGAATGAGCCTTCAATACTGACCAGATAATCGCGATGTTTACGTTGGACTAATGATTTAACCTCTTGACTGAGGGAGCGAAGTTTTAGTTTTCGTTCTTCCGATTTATATTGACGGTATTTACGCAGAGCTCTATACTTTTTGCGGATAAGATGCCTGACCTCTCCGTCAATCCAAGGCGGGGAATTAGTGTCTTACCATAAGGCGATTTTACATCATCGCGCGGGCTTGAATTCAGATATTGTTTACAACGGGCAAACAGCTAAGACCGCCGCCGAAAAAGCTGAGCTATTTAATTCATACTTTTGTTCGGTTTTCACCACTCCAACTGTAAACATCCAACGCAAATGCCATCGTTCTCCCTTGAGCGCTGATATGGAAATTTCCGAACTTAACCTATCAGTCGAAGAAGTGGCCAATTGTTTATCTAACTTAGATCCGTCAAAAGCCTGTGGTCCCGACGGGATTCCAGCCCGCGTCTTAAAAGAGTGTAGCGTGCAGATTGCGCCAAGTCTCTGTGCATTATTCAACCATTCTCTGCTTACTGGGCGCTTTCCCTCTGAATGGAAGACTGCTGATGTCACTCCCGTCCATAAGAAAGATCTAAAAGAGTCCGCAGAAAACTATAGACCTATCTCCTTATTGTCTGTTGTTAGTAAAGTCATGGAACGCTGCGTCTGCAATAGATTCTATGCTCATCACCTCATGTCTCGGACGTGATTACCAAGTTACAACACGGTTTCATGCGAAATCGCTCTTGCGTTACCCAGTTACTGTCTGTTCTTCACTCAATTGGCGAATCTCTTGATAAGAATATTCAGTCGGACGTTTTATACCTTGATTTTGCCAAGAATTTCGATTCCGTCGACCATGCCATACTTATCGAAAAGCTTAAATGGTATGGAGTAACAGGCAATCTACTTGAATGGTTCACCGACTACCTAAGGGATAGATCACAGAGAGTTGTTATAGAAGGCGTCGCCTCTCAGCGCTCATCAGTCACTTCCGGTGTACCTCAAGGCAGTATCGCAGGTCCTCTACTCTTCGTTTTATTCATAAACGACTTGCCTGACGTCATCCAAAAAGAAACAGGCGCTGCCCTATATGCAGATGATACAAAATTATACCGTACCATTAACTCATTCAGCCACTGCGAGAGCCTTCAGCGTAACCTGACGAGCCTGGTCACCTGGAGCCGCGATTCTAACATTAAGTTCAACGCTACAAAGTGCAAGGTACTTACAGTAACTCGAAAGAAAACGCCAGTGACCTATGACTATAACCTTGGGGACGTGAAGTTACTACGCGTGCGGGAAGAAAGGGACCTTGGTGTTCTCATTTCTGATAAACTCTCCTGGGATTCCCATGTTACGTCTGTCGTAGCAAAAGCAAATAAGCTACTCGGTTTATTGAAAAGAACCTGTCCCCTGATTACAGATATCACAGTTCGACGGACATTATACCTAGCACTCGTTAAATCTCAGATGTGCTATGCTACCGAGGTGTGGTCGCCAGCAACAGTTAAGCTAAAATCCATGGTAGAGAGAGTGCAACGGCGCGCTACGCGGTGGATCCTAAGGTCGAAACCAGGCGAGACGTCGTACAAGGATAGGCTGCTGGCCCTTAACCTGCTGCCTTTGGTGTATGATAGAGAAATAAAAGACCTGACTTTCTTCTTCAAAGCAATCTTTGGCCCTACTGATTTTAATATTGAATGTTTTGTTTCGTTTGTGCAGCATGGGCGCACACGTAATCTTAACCCAACTTTAACTTTAAAACCAACCATTTGTAAAACCAGTACTTTCCAAGCTTCGTATTTTAACAGAATTGTTAAACCCTGGAACTTTATTTGCAAGTTAGCCCCATTACATACTTTTCATAGTGCTCCTTCTTTTAAGGGTTTTCTTTGTAACTTATATTTTTCTTTACTTAATAATACTTTTGATATAGACATGTCCTGCACATGGTCGCTTGTGCGCGACTGCCCCTGTCATCGGGCTTAAACTTTTATGTAAATATACTGTATGTATTATTGCCCCTTTCATGTGTTTTTATGATGTATGTTTTCCTACCGTAGGGCTGCGCCTCGCATGGGACTGTGTCCCGTTCGCGCAAACCCTGTTGGGCTCGTCTTTTATTTTTCTTGTATCTATGTATTTTTATTAGTTTGTCACATAGACGTGTCCAATAAAGCTGTTAAATCATTTGAATGGAATAAGACGTACAGAGAATGGAAATTCGTAAAAGATCCAGACTTTATCGCTATTTAGTGTGAACAGGATAATGTCGACGTAGTTCTTAACATGTAACCGATATTTATAAAGGCACTAACTCACTAATAATATTAGACGATTGCGCTAGTGGACAGGACGTAAAAAATAGAACCAGTGAACTAGTCAAACTATAGCCTTTAGCACTATAGACACTACAACCTATCCACGATAGTCATAACACAACAACTAACCTCAATTAGTAAACTATATCGTGAGAACATCTATAACCCTAACAGAAATTACATGAAAACCATTATAGACGATTATCTTAACGGAGTAGATAAAGCGGAGATTGAGAAAGTAATAAGACAGTTAAAAGACAATGAGTACGCAAGATTGGAGATACTTCTAAGACACCCGTACTCATACGAAGTAGTTATTCCGCAAAAATAAAACACATCGTATAGTATATAGGCCATGCCAAAACGCAAGACAAAAATTCTTGAGACAATTGACGAACTCATTGAAGAGATATACATGTAAGACGCAGAATCTACTATTGCGGAAGAAGTAAATGATACACCACAAATTGACGTCGATAAAAAACGAGATGAACTGACTAAACTCGCTGAGGATGGAGAATTGGACAAGTCGGTTGCTTATATTAAAAAATAGGTACGCAGTGCGTACATGTGTCTACTGGATTTTGCTATTAACATCTACACGGCTAGTGTGAGATATTAGCCGTTACAGAAACGCGTGCCGAATAGGGAATTGACTGCAGTTTAATTGCAAATTTTGTTCTGTAAACAGCATAGTAGCATGTAGATTTAAAACTAGATAAAGTTAAGTTTGGAGTAAACGAGCATTGTTAAAGGTCCCAAGGATGCTGTATTAAATTTCCAAATTCCAATAATTAAATAATTGTTATCAGCAATCTCATAAATTGTGAAATGTAAAGATTTTTTATCACTCAAGATAATTCATGTTTCTGGCAGACAAAAAATCATATTCCTTATAATTATTATACTTAGGTAGGGAAAGTATGCCGAAAGTATTGTACTTAACTTGTTGATTTATTGTACCGTTTATTGTACCCTGTGTTTGCAACATGAATCTAATAATGATTGTTCATATATTATTACATATGAATGCTTAATACAAATGAACACCTCGTGTCTGACACCCAGACCAACCCCAGTCCAGATCAACTCCAATCGATGAAGTGTTTGTTATTGTTCGCTGGTTTTCCAGTGACATCTTGTGCAGCCATGTATTTTTCATTGTCCCTCACCCAACATAAATTGTTGTTGTTTGCCAACTGCATATTAGTTGGTCTGCACAGCCAGATACATTATACACACCTTTCAAACTGATTTTTGTCCTTGATTGCATGGAGACAAGCTGGCTCGGTATCTGAGTTTGCTCGCTAACCATGACATCACAGTAATTTGTCAATTGGTTGGGAATATTTTAAAACTATTAATTCAAATATATTTGCTTAACCCGCTCTATTTTCACACATGAACAGAAATACTGTAAGAAAAAAATGGGTATGGTTGTTTTTTCTGTCTCAAAAAAATGTTTGCATTTTTAGTGTGTGCTTGTGCTCATCTTATTGTGTGTTGCACTTTTTTATTATACACTTTTTATTGTGTGTTATACTTCTTTGTGCGTCACAGGGCAAAATATTTCATGACCCGGGGTCAATTTTACCCAACCCAGTATATCCATAAATAATGACTGGCCCCTAAATGAGGCAAGCATGCTCAAATTATATATGCATTAAAATTATAAATATGTTTCTGGTTCAATATGTTGGTTTTGGGAAGAAATAATGTTTCTTCAAGCTGTTTAGCTTGTTGCATCATAATCTTCAATATGCCAAAGTATAGCCCTAACCAGCAGGCATCTTGTTTTAATATCAACAATTTCCAAAAGTACATTGCATTTTTTGTATGCATATATAAATGATATAACCTTATAAATGCTTCTTTTGGATTTTATATTATGTCCTTAAAACAAAGTAAATTTAACAAAATAATGTATATATTATATATAAATTGAGTCAGTTCAAACACAATGTCAATGGTTCCTGTGAGAATAAAATCTCACAAATATACAGCATGTTGTCCGTCACCTGAAAGACATATAAAAGGGATAAAACAACAAGAAGATATTTATAGTCCCTTTCATTGAATTTCTAGGAGACTGCCGTAAAAATATAGCTTGACGAAGTCCGTTTACGGGCCCGTAAATAAAAATACACGCTACCGTCACTTCATTAGAACCTTAAATGAAAATGTATGTCTAAAAGATCATATTTACTTAAAGATATTTACCGCAAAGAATCCTTATATTTTCGACAAATTAATCTGATGAGTCGCATCAATCGCACGTGGTCTATCCGTAAACATCCGCCAAATCTCCGTGTCACGTGATGGCAATTCAAGAAAGAAAGTGCTAAACCCAGCCGATGACATAGTACTATGATAGTAGGCTACTGGATATACATCCAGTAGACACAAAAAGTGTCAAACAAAGTAATAGACAAACTGTACGTTGAGTATGAACTGAACGTAAAAGGATGCAAAAAGCTAACGAGTTTCTGACTGACCTACTTATTAGTAAGTTTAGTAGTACTCTCGGAGGATTTAACGCTATCGAAAACCCTGAAGAGCTAACCAACGAACTAAAGAAAGACGAGCTCTTAAAACGTGATGTATATTGTATAGTCGAGAAAGTAAGTCCCTACTTACCACTAATTGGTATTTTATCTGGTGGAATTACTGTAGGTAAGCATGTGTATCACCACGTTGCTAAAAACCCCGAAGAAAATGGGTATAACACCGCCTAACATGGTACCAACGCACTTTTCCAAACAAATCTACAAAATCATATATATGAAATATCAAATTTAACCAATTTAATCCCAACCAACACATGGGACCTAAAAAATCACAAACACGGCTGAACCATGGCAGTCTCCACACATAAAAAAGAACATGGGGGTACCAACGCACTTGAAATCATATGAAATCTCAGATAGAAATATTACATATAAAATTATATATATGAAAAATCAATACTATCATATAGATTCCGAAAAATGGATTGACCCATATGTTCTATACTATTAATTTTACCGCAATTATCCCAGAGAGGGCAACAGTATTCATAATATGGTTCTTAGATGGATGAGTTTGCAGTTTGTGTTTGCTACAAGTGACTTGCGGACATTGGCGAGATCAGAATTAAAGTTTGTCACCAACTCCTCAGGATAATGTGAGGAGGTGAAAACTTGGGTATCATCAGCATACAGGCATGGAGTGGTTAATTTCAAACACTTTGGTAAATCATTAATATACAACAAAAATAACAAGGGGCCGAGGATAGAGCCCTGAGGGACTCAAATTATTCTCCTCGCATACGATAAATGCTTCATTATAAATACGCATACGATTTCCGCGCGGAAAATAAATTGCCACGATTATAGACCCTATTCCAAAATGGCTGCAACTTAATATTCTTTTATGTGCATTTAAATTATAGCCTCGTTTCAGAAGAATTTGAATTAGAATTTGAATTTGAAAAGCTTTTGAATTCCGTACACAATAACGATCGGGCTATAAGAGGTAATTTATATGCAGTAAACCAGCTGTTGTGGTCTAGTGGTTACCACACATGTCTACGAGCTGGGAGACTCGGGTTCAAACCCTGGGTCGGACCACCACTCAGGGTCTTAAAATAATTGAGGAGAAGGTGCTGCCTTTGCAACAACACCGGCAAATGGTAAGACTTTCCGGTCTTCTCGGAAAACGAGAAGGTTCGACGAGTCACAAATGGGACACCACGAACATGCATGGCATTTAGAGTTCATTCGGGACATTACTTGACCCATCAGTTGGGTTTTCCGTTCACCTAAGAGTGATAAACTGAATAGTCGAGCGCTTAAAACATGAGCCTCGGGCTCGGATAAATAGGGCAACCTTATCCTGCGTGATCGACTCAAAATACATCATACTCATACTCAAATTAAATTAGCCGCCATTTTGGGACCGGCTGAGCATCTAATGGTGCCGGAATAAATTTCACCGCAGTGGTGCGCAGTTGAGACGGGGGTTAGAAAAAGATATACTACAGATAACGACATCTTAATCCTGTGCAATTTATCTGCAGTTATTTATATCACGATTGATTTCAGTAATTTGTTTCTGCATGGAATGATCGTCATTAATCTTTGTCAGCTATTTCATTATCAATTTATCTAACACCGACACAAGTCCTCATAATACTATTTGCATCCGGAATGGCAAGCATAGTGACTACGCTACAGATACATGTATATTGTAAACACAATAAAGAAATGGAGTGAAGAAACGGAAGACTCACCATACCGTAATAGTGTAAATGCAGCCTAATTCTTCAATCACAAATTTAAAAAGCTCACAAATTTATATCCACGCAAATCGAAAATAAGATTTTTTTCAAATAATGATTATTTTTCTAGTCATGTTCTTGCGGAAAGAGATCGTTTGTTCATTACTTTATGGATGAGTGACGTTTCAAGTGTATACGCAGAGCGAACTGGACGACGACACAAAGCTTCATTGTTGGCGAATAATTTAAACAATCAGTCAACATCCATGTCGATTTTCTTTTGAGTTTCATCTTCTTTTGCCGCCTTGGTTTCTTTTGCTGCTTCATCGTCAGCCGATGCTGCCTCAACGTTCTCGTCTCCTTTATCCTTTTCCTGTTCCTGTTCCTTCTTCTCGTCCTTTGGCGGCTCTTCTTTTGGTTTAGGTTTATTCAATATGGCTTTATAGAAGGTCTCAAATTTCTAAAATAGAAAGAGAAGGTAGTAGCGCAGCGACTACATAAAAAGATTTTGCTGATATCAACCTCGTTTTTAATTAAAGAGTTAAATGCTCATGGACGAAAATTTGATCTACAACGCGCACGCAATCCGTTGACAATACTCGCACTTGTATCCTTTTACAAAGAGAAAAAGTTTAAAACAGAGATAGTTGAAAACAAAATATAACAGTTAAGGCAAACTGTAGATTGTAGAGAATAGAATGTATATAAAGAAGGTTACCGCGCTACGAATTTTCTTTTATAGATAACACATGATTTTTAAAAATTGACCTCCTTTTGCAAATGGTCATGGTAATGGTACACGCTATTTCGGCAGTGCACCAACCTTTTAGAGTATTTGATTTGTATTTCTACACTGCCTATACACAGTACAACACGTTTATGTAATGGTAAATGGTACGATGTAAATACAACAAAACCAATGGACTCCAAAAATACCTCTATAATGCTGCGTACCCTTGGGTTGCAAGCAACCCTTGATATACAGAAAACAAAGGTTTGGCAGCCATGTTGGAGGACACAAATAAAAGATTCTTTTGTTAAAGTTCCTCCAACATGGCTGCTGTGACGTCACGTGCAACAAAAAATACGTTAAATTTCATATTTAATGTGGATATATATATCTGTGATTGAATTCCAGAATTGCTCGAATTGTTTTCCAGAATTGAATTCTAGAATTGCTCGTGCAAAGGATGCTTATTCCAAGAGAAAATAACTGCTTAGACCAATTAATAGAATAGGTCGAGACTTGAAGAAGCGCATTACCAAATCTTTTGTCTGGATTGTACTGCTCTACGGAGCTGAGACATGGATCATGAAGCAGAAATGTGGCTCTTCGAAAGATGGAAAAGATCACATGGGTAGACCATGTCACTAATGAAGAAGTGCTCAGGTGAGTGGGTGAAGAAGTGATCAGGTGAGTGGGTGAAGAACGTGCATTGATCGACACAATAAAGAGAAGGCGGATAAAGTGGGTTGGCTATGTTCTCAGCCATGATGGTGAGGTCTCAGTTTGGAGGTGATTGAGGTCGTATATGGCTGGGAAACGGCATATCTAGATGAAGAGAAGAAGAACGTATATTCAACTAAAGCGGCGAGTGCAAGATGGAGAGCAGTGATGGAGTCATGAGTGAATCTGTTATAAGGCAGAGTACTGAAGAAGAAGAATCAATGATGTTGCTGATTTTAATACGACTAATTATGTTTCATAACCTCCTTGTTTTACTACGAAATTAATATATATTTATAGTTTTTCTTCCAAGGAAACATGTTCACTGAATTGCCGTTATTTTCTTTGAAAAGTGAATCGGTACCTCTGAAATGTCCATTGCAACATACAGAACAGAGCAGGAAATTTTAAGTAATTTAGTAATATTCAAAAGGAATCTGCAAATTTCCTTGGAGGATTTTCAATTTGCAAAGTAGTCAACGAAAATGTCGACCAAATAAGGAACTGAAAGCAAGGACATTTAATATACAGTTTACTTGTAACCGTGTTCAACTGCAAATTATGATTCCTGATACGGCTGTTCCTCTCCATGCTGCTACATAACATATTTTCTGACCTTACTCCCCCCACGCAACTCCCCCTCCTAGAGCCATAATGCCCCCAGACTTGATACACGGAAACATAACCCATTGGGCTAAGAAAGTCAACACAATTTTCACGGGTGGCGTGTGCTGTTAGGGCGCTGCCACACACTGCTAAGTCGTATGGTGGCAGCCTGCGGCGCCTTTGACATACCTTCGACTCGGCCACGTTCGAACTATAACAATTTGTAAAGTCACACGTCTGTTCTGTCTGTTAATAAGACCATATTATTATTAACAAACCTGCTTTTCTTGAAGGATGGCCGATGTCAGTACTGCTGGTGGTTCATGAGGTTTTTGTCGGTTAATTGTATTCCACGTTTCATTTAACCATTTCTCCTTTTCCTCAACAGCATCCTCTACTTTCTTCACTTCAGCCGCTTCCAAATGAGCAAACTTTTCATCCTGAAAGTGGGAAATAACACAACATTTTAAAAGCAGATCTTTATCAATCCAGCATATGTATATTATAAGCATTACACATTACAAAGATGCTATTGGAGGAAATACGTACCTTTTGCTGATATAAATCCAACATTTTTTTACATAATTGAATCTCGTGTCCTAGTGATTCTAATGCCTGAGGTCGTGTATGCGATTCCTCGTATCTTAAATTTATTGGATCTCCAATTTTCTAAAAACAAAATGTTACTATACATTAAGTTGTTACTAAAATAAATTCCAGGATATTCCAGGACAAAACATTTGTAAATTTAGCCATAATTGTTGTGTTGCTATAATTGTCGTGTTGCCATAATTGTCGTGTTGTTTAACTTTAATCGCATATCTCCAGGTATTATATAACAACGCGGCTCAAATTATACTGGATTTGCCTCCTATTGCCTCAGCAACTGAGGTTCTTACACAACTCTCATGGAAGAAATTACACCAAAGGGCGGCGGAACATCGTGCTATTTTCCTATATAAGTGTCATAATAATCTCATAGAACACAATTTTGAATAGTTTAAATAAGGATTTTCATCAATATAACACTAAGCATAAGAATAATGTTCGTAAGTCAAGTGCTCACACTAGGTGGGGTCGTTGGACTACATTAAATTTTGCTGCAATTGTTTGGAATAAGATATGTATCTCCATTCGTGATGCACCTACATTAGTAAGTTTTAAAAAATAGGTACGCAATGCGTACATGCGGAGACTGGTTTGGGAATAATGTATGGTAGTTCTAATGTGAATTATCAGACCAGTTTTAAAAGTTGTACAGTACTTCTTAATTCTATAGCGAATTTAGTTAAAAAAAACTAGGAGTTCTTATCAGAAGTAAAATGCTGTCTGTGGACTGACGCGGGAGCAGTGGTACGAGGTTGGAAATGTGTTCAGGATCAGGCATGCCAGCAGAATGATGCTAGAAATTTCTATAGCATATAGAGGATCAAATAAATAGAATGTAGAATCTACACCACATATCAAAGCGATCATATAGCCTTCTAATGTTAAAATAACATAATTGTGTTACCATAATTGTTGTGTTACCATACTGTAATTGTTATGTTACCATAATTGTTATGTTACCATAATTGTTGTGTTGCAATAATTGTTATGTTACCATAATTGTTATGTTACCATAATTGTTATGTTACCATAATTGTTATGTTACCATAATTGTTATGTTACCATAATTGTTATGTTACCATAATTGTTATGTTACCATACTGTAATTGTTATGTTACCATAATTGTTGTGTTACCATAATTGTTATGTTACCATAATTGTTATGTTACCATAATTGTTATGTTACCATAATTGTTATGTTACCATACTGTAATTGTTATGTTACCATAATTGTTGTGTTACCATAATTGTTATGTTACCATAATTGTTGTGTTACCATAATTGTTATGTTACCATAATTGTTGTGTTACCATAATTGTTATGTTACCATAATTGTTGTGTTACCATACTGTAATTGTTATGTTACCATAATTGTTGTGTTGCCATAATTGTTATGTTACCATAATTGTTGTTACCATAATTGTCGTGTTGCCATAATTGTCGTGTTACCATAATTGTCGTGTTACCATAATTGTTATGTTACCATAATTGTCGTGTTACCATAATTGTTATGTTACCATAATTGTTGTGTTACCATAATTGTTATGTTACCATAATTGTTGTGTTACCATAATTGTTATGTTACCATAATTGTTGTGTTACCATAATTGTTATGTTACCATAATTGTTGTGTTACCATAATTGTTATGTTACCATAATTGTTGTGTTACCATAATTGTTATGTTACCATAATTGTTGTGTTACCATACTGTAATTGTTATGTTACCATAATTGTTGTGTTGCCATAATTGTTATGTTACCATAATTGTTGTTACATAATTGTCGTGTTGCCATAATTGTCGTGTTGCCATAATTGTCGTGTTACCATAATTGTCGTGTTACCATAATTGTTATGTTACCATAATTGTTATGTTACCATAATTGTTGTGTTACCATAATTGCTATGTTACCATAATTGTTATATTACCATAATTGTCGTGTTACCATAATTGTTATGTTACCATAATTGTCGTGTTACCATAATTGTTATGTTACCATAATTGTTGTGTTGCCATAATTGTTATGTTACCATAATTGTCATGTTACCATAATTGTTATGTTACCATAATTGTTATGTTACCATAATTGTTATGTTACCATACTGTAATTGTTATGTTACCATAATTGTTATGTTACCATAATTGTTGTGTTACCATAATTGTTATGTTACCATAATTGTGGTGTTGCCATAATTGTTATGTTACCATAATTGTTATGTTACCATAATTGTTGTGTTACCATAATTGTTGTGTTACCATACTGTAATTATTATGTTACCATAATTGTTATGTTGCCATAATTGTTATGTTACCATAATTGTCGTGTTGCCATAATTGTCGTGTTGCCATAATTGTTATGTTACCATAATTGTTATGTTACCATAATTGTTATGTTACCATAATTGTTGTGTTACCATACTGTAATTGTTATATTACCATAATTGTTATGTTACCATAATTGTTGTGTTACCATAATTGTTGTGTTACCATAATTGTTATGTTACCATAATTGTTATGTTACCATACTGTAATTGTTATGTTACCATAATTGTTATGTTACCATAATTGTTATGTTACCATAATTGTTATGTTACCATAATTGTTATGTTACCATAATTGTTATGTTGCCATAATTGTTATGTTACTATAATTGTTGTGTTACCATAATTGTTATGTTACCATAATTGTTATGTTACCATAATTGTTGTGTTACCATACGGTAATTGTTATGTTACCATAATTGTTATGTTACCATAATTGTTGTGTTACCATACTGTAATTGTTGTGTTACCATAATTGTTATGTTACCATAATTGTTATGTTACCATAATTGTTGTGTTACCATACGGTAATTGTTATGTTACCATAATTGTTATGTTACCATAATTGTTGTGTTACCATACTGTAATTGTTGTGTTACCATAATTGTTATGTTACCATAATTGTTATGTTACCATAATTGTTATGTTACCATAATTGTTATGTTACCATAATTGTTGTGTTGCCATAATTGTTGTGTTGCCATAATTGTTATGTTACCATAATTGTTATGTTACCATAATTGTTATGTTACCATACTGTAATTGTTATGTTACCATAATTGTTGTGTTACCATAATTGTTATGTTACCATAATTGTTGTGTTACCATAATTGTTATGTTACCATAATTGTTGTGTTACCATAATTGTTATGTTACCATAATTGTTGTATTACCATACTGTAATTGTTATGTTACCATAATTGTTGTGTTGCCATAATTGTTATGTTACCATAATTGTTGTGTTACCATAATTGTTATGTTACCATAATTGTTGTGTTATCATAATTGTTGTGTTACCATAATTGTCGTGTTACCATAATTGTTATATTACCATAATTGTTGTGTTACCATAATTGTTGTGTTACCATAATTGTTATGTTACCATAATTGTCGTGTTGCCATAATTGTTGTGTTGCCATAATTGTCGTGTTACCACAATTGTCGTGTTACCATAATTGTGATGTTGCCATAATTGTCGTGTTACCATAATTGTTGTGTTGCCATAATTGTTACGTATGTTACCATAATTGTTGTGTTACCATAATTGTTATGTTACCATAATTGTCGTGTTGCCATAATTGTTGTGTTGCCATAATTGTCGTGTTGCCATAATTGTTGTGTTGCCATAATTGTCGTGTTACCATAATTGTTATGTTACCATAATTGTTGTGTTACCATAATTGTTATGTTACCATAATTGTCGTGTTGCCATAATTGTTGTGTTGCCATAATTGTCGTGTTACCATAATTGTCGTGTTACCATAATTGTCATGTTACCATAATTGTCGTGTTACCATAATTGTTATGTTACCATAATTGATATGTTACCATAATTGTTGTGTTACCATAATTGTTATGTTACCATAATTGTTATGTTACCATAATTGTTGTGTTACCATACTTGTTATGTTACCATAATTGTTATGTTACCATAATTGTTGTGTTACCATAATTGTTATGTTACCATAATTGTTGTGTTACCATCATTGTCGTGTTATCATCATTGTCATGTTACCATAATTGTCATGTTACCATAATTGTTATGTTACCATAATTGTTATGTTACCATAATTGTTATGTTACCATAATTGTTATGTTACCATAATTGTTATGTTACCATAATTGTTATGTTACCATAATTGTTGTGTTGCCATAATTGTTATGTTACCATAATTGTTATGTTACCATAATTGTTATGTTACCATACTGTAATTGTTGTGTTACCATAATTGTCGTGTTACCATAATTGTTATATTACCATAATTGTCGTGTTACCATAATTGTCATGTTACCATAATTGTCGTGTTACCATAATTGTCGTGTTACCATAATTGTCGTGTTACCATAATTGTTATGTTACCATAATTGTTATGTTACCATAATTGTTATGTTACCATAATTGTTGTGTTACCATAATTGTTGTGTTACCATAATTGTTGTGTTACCATAATTGTCGTGTTACCATAATTGTTATGTTACCATAATTGTTATGTTACCATAATTGTCGTGTTACCATAATTGTTGTGTTACCATAATTGTTATGTTACCATAATTGTCGTGTTACCATAATTGTCGTGTTACCATAATTGTTGTGTTACCATAATTGTTATATTACCATAATTGTTGTGTTACCATAATTGTTATGTTACCATAATTGTTGTGTTACCATAATTGTTGTGTTACCAACTTACCATAATTGTTGTGTTACCATAATTGTTGTATTCAATTAACAGTATTCAGTAATTCAGGAAATTCTCGTCGTACCTTTAGCGCTGCTAATTTTTCTTGATAAACATTCTTTCTCTGGTATTCACCTTCGTCATATAACCAGTTTTCTGTATCTTCCAATAGATTTACGAAGGAGCTTTGTTCCTATTAAAGAGTATACACTAGTTATTAAAAATGTAAACAAAGTTTTCATACGAGCACACTCCTGGTCAGACATCATCTAGACCAACTTCAAAGTACCGGTAGGGCGTCATGTTTCGCGCGCAAAACTTTTTTTGGTTCGGGAAGGAGAAAATACGGGGCAATACATCTAATGCATTGTG
Organism: Chrysogorgia sp. JL179-B06; assembly: GCA_035772405.1. NCBI lineage: Eukaryota > Metazoa > Cnidaria > Anthozoa > Scleralcyonacea > Chrysogorgiidae > Chrysogorgia > Chrysogorgia sp. JL179-B06. Next base: position 1,757,836 of record JAYKKM010000054.1, on the reverse strand, counting down.
GACGTGAATTTGGTTATTTCACCTGAGCAGTGTCCCAACAATTTTGACCATGATTGTAGGATTGATTAGAAAAAACTATGAAAAGATTCTAAAGGTAGCTATTAAAGATATTTACAATACAAATAAGGAAAACTATTGATACTCATTTTGATAACAAAAGTTAATTCTAAAACGGCACAGTTTAAAATATATTTGCCGCTATACATGAGGACATTATAAAAGTATTTTTAAACCGGTTTGTTCGATACCGGGGATATGTTGAAATATCGCGCGTGCCTTAGCATGTAAGTGTAGTCTCATACTGGGCGAGTAAGAAATTATGAAGGCGATGATCATTATCACTTACAATGGTGCTAAATATAGTGCGTTACATATTTCATGCTGGATATCATACTATTTAGTGCGTCTTGATAGTAAGATTTGGGCAGATAATTATCAATTATTGAATGAGGTTGAGCATGATAAGAAGAATTATCAAGGACGAAGTTTGTGTTATCTGCCGAAGCCGAAGGCTGAGTAAAATACGGAAAAGTAAAATACGGAAAAGTTGTAAAAGGTGTTACTCTATCATTTTACGAGTTCTTTCACATAAGACAATCTTAATTTTTGTTGCCCTGCAATGTCCTTTAAACTGTTTTTATGGAATTTTCGCTTTATAAACCTTTGGTTCTTATAATCCATCTTACCTCTTCCGTAATAAATTTTTCGTATTCATCATAAAGCTTTCCTCTTGTTTGTAGAACGTATTCTTCCACCGAATTCATTGCATTAACTCGGTCATTTTCCTGCTTATCATGCATTATTAATTCATTCTAAATATTTGAGAAGAAAATAGTAAAATTAGTGACAATTAGTTTCCCAACGCAGCTACGTGGAATATCAAACATAGCTTCATGTTAATATTAATTTGTATTTTAACACTGCATATGAAGCACAACACCTATATCAAATTTGAAGTTTTATCAGTCTTTGTCACAAAAAAAGTAATTTATTTCCTTTTTACCGACGATCAGTAAACCAGAATTGATTGGGAAAAGATCGAAGAACTCTCCAATAGGCTACCTGCCAGCCTGCATGTATATATTCTAGCAATCCAGCCTGCTGACCAATCCTTGTTAAATTACTCGCTACTCTACTGCACCGGAGGCGAGTCTTAAGATAACACCGAAGGTCAAGAAACCATGAAACACATGCGTGTTTTCCGAGAGGGCAAACAAAATATTTTAAATTTGTGATAGGCTTGGGCGGTTTACCGGTTTTCCGGGTTTTTTCGGTTTTATTATTAAACCGTTTTTTTCGGTTTAGCTTTTAGAAAAACCGGAAAACCGTCACATTACATATTTAATTTCATGCCACGCACTGATACCAGATTTGGCAGATTATATATACAGACAATAACACTGCGCGCAAATCATCTCTGCCACAAACGTCAACGTCGAATTGCGGTCAAAAAAGGTTTATGCGGCCTCTGCCTCTCCTGTCTGGCAATATTTCGGATTTAGACAAGACGAAAACGACAATGACCTGCCGACATGCAAGCTTTGCCTGAGGAAAGGCCGTGCTGCTGGGGGAAATACTTCCAACCTACATCGACATCTCCGAGATCATCATCCCGTCGAATATGCACGCAGCTGTATACCCTTCGTTAGCCAAACTTGCACGCAAATACTTGTCTGTTTGTGGTACAAGCCGGAACATTGTTACTGCCAAGCGGTCTACTGAAACCACACAAGGTGATACGTTGGTTTTCTTGGCTAAAAACCTGTGAATTCTTTATTCTTAAAACGTTTCTGACTTTTTCTGACAAGTTACAATGTATAATTTTCAATTTTGTTTAGTTCTTATTAAAATTTCGTTTCGTTATCGCTGAACGTTCGTTTTTTTGTTCAATATTTTGCCGTGATCTACGCAGTCCTTTATAATTACTCTGTATACAGCCAAATTATGACGTAAAGCGCTATTAAAAATTTGAAATTGCGTTCCTTGACTTCCTGCCATTAGTTCAAAACTGAAATTGCGTTAGTTTCCGCTGAAATTGTGAAAAACCGGTTTTACCAGTTTAGAATCGGACGGTTTAGCGGTTTTTATTTTAAGCAAAACCGCCCAAACCTAATTTGTGATAAAGCATACTTGCAGTGGTGTAACGTTCAGTAGGTAGGGTTAGATCGAGAACTAAGGGCCCACGACCCAATGGGGCCCCTGTCAAAAATGGAGTGGAAGATTATAATGAACAACAACGACATCACTGACATATATTTCATCGTCATATTTAGTTAGAGCTAATTTACGGGGCCTTGCGATTTATGGTGAAGAATCCTGTGTTAAGAATTAATGTCCTGTGTGGGAGATTGACCTTCAGTTGATAAGAAAGAGCTGATTTACCGATTTGCCAACGTTAACTCGAGGAGGAAGGAATATATACATGTAGGTGTCTAGGTATTCACGATTGTTTAAAGTGTCACTAAGACGAAAAAATCGTCTACCAATTTTGATCTTAGTTTATCATAATTACGAAATGAGGAAGAAAGGCGTTCTCGGTTTCTCAATATCTTATCCCGTTCTCGAGATATTTAGGTTTTTGACATAATTATGCAAATTAGACAGTGTATGACGTCATTTTCTCACATAGACGTAAATAAAATACACAAAATGAGGATTATCTCTGCAAATAATAGGTAGAAAGTTTTCAAACTTTGGACATTTATGGTAAGGTGGAATGTACACTCTACTGTACATATGATATAGTTGCCATGGAGATCGTTTGAAAATAAGCGTCTTTCGCCTAATAAAATTAAATCGTAATTTTTGTCACCTTTTAAAAAGAATAAGGTGATTTAAACCTCCGAAGTACAATATTTACGTATCTACAAATATTCGTGTGTATGCATTACAATAAATGTTGTTTCATAAAGAAGAAATAAACACTTTTTGTTTTATAAATGACAGGTGCCTATTTCCAAACGATCTTCGTGGCAACAATATAATTTGTGCAGTACGGTGCACATTTCACCTTACCACACTGTTATTTTCAAGGAGTTAAAATAACTCCCCTGTTACGCCATTTAGGTGGAGTTAAAAAATAACTTCACTATTGGGAGTTCAAATAACTCCCAATAGTGGAGTTATTTTTTTATTTTAGACACTTAAAAAATATACTCCCTTTTGGGATATCGTTGTCTGAGAAGATTTGTTAAAAAAATAGTCCCAGACGAGTCAAAATGCTATAGTTTCTTACATTATATCAATTCGGACATACGATGCAGCGACAGGGAAAAGCCAGTAAACACGGATTATTATTCAGGTTATCTGTAGACTACTGTAACTGTAGTTGGATTTGAAGTGTCCTTCGGTTCGAAGACTTTGTCGGCGATCAGGGACAAGGACTATGCTTCAAGAACCCATTTGTTTTTGAAGAAACCTGTCTTCCTGTCAACAAGAATGTTTGGCCTAAGGTTTACGTTCATGCTGCTGTCGACTACAGCCGCCGCTTTTAAGTCTGAATGCCGTACTTATTGGCTTTTTTACTTTCTTTGTGAATCGTCGAGTACTGTCCAAGTTATTAAACATATATTTTATGTCTTGTTGAGAAAAGTTTTGTTCTGTTCTTAACTTGTAATACTGCAGTCTGCATTGCTCAACAAAATCTTCGAAATTAGATTGTTTAAAATTTATACAAGCTATAAAAAAGTAGGTCAAAAATTTGAAAACGAAAATAAGATTCGTAAGTGCTTTTGATAATTCATTATATACGATAAATATTACTAGAAGTTATAGAGTAATCGGGTGGCGTAGCGGATTAGTCGCGGAACCTAGGTTAATTAAGTTAACTTTAAGTTAAGCAAGCCGAGCGGTCGCGTACAAATCACACGTTGGTCTTCCGAAAGTGAAATTTCATCCTAGACCCCAGGGACGCGAGTTAATTTTTAACTCCGAAACACGGGTTGGTTTTTAACTCCAAAAACGGGAGTTAATTTTAACTCCACAAAACGGATTATTTTGAACCTTTTTTTTGGACCCGAATTTTGGAGTTAAAATAACTCCCTGAAAATAACAGTGCACAGATGTGTAAAGTTTGAAAACTTTCTACTTATTATTTGCAGAGATATTCCTCATTTTGTGAATTTTATTTTAGTCTATGTGAGAAAATGACGTCATACACTATCTAATTTGCATTATGTCAAAACCTAAATATCTCGAGAACGGGATAAAATATTGAGGAACCGATAACGCCTTTCTTCTTCGTTTTGTTAGGCGGGGGTTCACCCAAACTCACAAAAAAATTTTAAAACATTTTTCTTCCATAATGTCATGCTTTAACTATTAGATTAAACGTTGGGATGTGTTGTTTGGCTTGATTTTAAATTTTTCGGTGTAAATTTATCAGTTTTTACATGCCCAATATTTATGGTTTGTGGTTACCATGGAAACGCAAGTTGCATCTTTTGTTTTTCGCGTGTTTTCCGCCCTAATTTGGCCTTGTTTTCTCCGGGATATATTGCTGTAGATAGACATCTAAAATTAAATACTCATGTAAATAACATCTGTAAATCGGCCACTTTTGCTATCAGAAATATCGGCAAGATCAGGAAATATTTGAGTAAAAAGGAGTGTGAGAAGTTGGTGCATGCATTCATAACATCGAAACTTGACAGCTGTAATAGCATCCTATATGGCTTATCAGAAGCTGAAATGAGCAAGTTACAACGAATTCAAAATACAGCTGCAAGACTTGTAACGGGGGTTAAAAAATCGGAGCATATCACCCCTGTGCTTCGTAATCTTCACTGGTTGCCGGTGAGATCAAGGATTGTATTTAAGATACTAATAATTACTTTCAAGGCTTTGCATGGCCAGGCGCCTGTTTATATTACTGATTTGCTAAATAAATATAAACCTACTCGTGCTTTGAGATCATCAGACCGTAATCTTCTACTTGAGCCAAAATCCAAAACGGTGACTCATGGAGACAGAGCGTTCTCGGTTTCGGCACCAAAACTGTGGAATTCATTACCAGAGGAAATTAGAAGCTTTGATATGTTGGGTAATTTTAAGTCAGCAGTGAAGACTTTTCTTTTTTAAAATTAATACTTGTTTTTTTTGTTCATAGTGGTAATATGATATATGATATGTAGTAGGCTTTATCTTATAATGAAACTGTAATAAGTTTTATAAGTAAATTTAAGAATATATTGTTGTAAGAGCATTGAGACTATTGTATAATGCTCCTAATACGTCTATTATTATTATTATATCAATATTACTTGTTATACAGCTAACATGAAGTTCTGCACGACGTAAATCGTGACCACTGACCTAAATATTTCAAGTCTTTGTGGAAACCCAAATCATAGCTCATAGCACATGGTCTACCAAAATTCACGATGGTTGGAGAGAAAAATAAGAATAGTTACAGGAAGAAAAGAAAAGGAAAACTTTTCTCTGGGAGACAGAGACATGAAAGAATTCCTGTTGGTGAAGAAATCGACGAGAGAACGTTGCTAGTAGACGAGCCTACTAGCAGTAGTAACACTACAACTACAAGCTCTTCAAGGAAGAAAATGAAGGCACAGGATGAAGCTGCCAAGTGTTCAGATGTTGATCCTGATCAGCTATACGACTTCGTCGAAGAGGAATATAGGCTGATAAACATGAAACATTTTTGCTCTGCTTTATCAAATATACATGTGTGTGAAGATGGTAAGGCTAACTTAATTATATTTTTATTCTGTCATGATATTTCAATATCTTCAAAAATATTGTCCCATATTGTGTATAAATCAACACAGTAGGTTCTGGTATATATAATGGTAATATTAAATATAACTAGAAATACGAATTCGCAATAATCCCCTCGCCCGCCTTTTCTACCCCCCCCCCCCCCCCCACTACGGGAATTTCTCCATCCATGGTGCCCAGACCTCGCACGCCGTGGCCGTGTATTTCTGTTTTGCAAAAATTCACAATTTCCAAAACCCGTTTCGTCGAAGAAATGTTTGAAATAACCGATTTAAACTCTGAAAACAGATTTGGAATTAGCGAGTCAACATACATAACATACGCGTTTACTATATTACGAGAACGTGAGTACCCTTCGTAAAAATGGTTTATGTACGTAGAAAGTTAGTCGGCTTTGTCGGCTATGATTAGCCGGTCACTTTGTCGAATATTATGTTGAATATCTCGATCAATATATAACCGTTTTCAATTCTGAAAACAGATTTGGAATTAGCGAGTCAAAATACATACTCGGACTCGGATTTCTATTTCCTCAAAAAACTATGTCTCTTGTGACGGTTCAATTTAATCTGAGTATCTAGTTACCAGTGCCACATTTTCCGATGCCGCGCATGAGGACGGTTGATCATATATATATATATATATATATACCTATAAAGCCGATCCGAGATCAGGATCCGCTTGGATCTCGCGTGATAAGGGACTAAACGCCGGTCGATATTAGCACCCTCGCCCTCAGGCCTTCGGCCTTCGGCCGGCGCTTCGCGCCGGGCGAGGGGATAAAGTAAGAGATATGTGGGTTGCTATAATGCTATTGATTTATCCCCTCGCCCGGCGCGAAGCGCCGGCCGAAGGCCTGAGGGCGAGGGTGCTAATATCGACCGGCGTTTAGTCCCTTATCACGCGAGATCCAAGCCGTTCCTGATTTCGGATCGGGTTTATAGGTATATTTCTATATATGCATCAACCGTCCTCATGCGCGGCATCGGAAAATGTGGCACTGGTAACTAGATACTCAGATTAAATTGAACCGTCACAAGAGACATAGTTTTTTGAGGAAATAGAAATCCGAGTATGTATTTTGACTCGCTAATTCCAAATCTGTTTTCAGAATTGAAAACGGTTATATATTGATCGAGATTATCATAGCCGACCAAGCCCCGGACTAATTTCTAAGTACATAAACCATTTTTACGAAGGGTATTCACGTTCTCGTAATATAGTAGACATATGTGATGTATTTTGACTCGCTAATTCCAAATCTGTTTTCAGAATTGAAAACGGTTATATATTGATCGAGATATTCAACATAATATTCGACGAAGTGACCGGCTAATCATAGCCGACAAAGCCGACTAACTTTCTAAGTACATAAACCATTTTTACGAAGGGTATTCACGTTCTCGTAATATAGTAGACACATATGTGATGTATTTTGACTCGCTAATTCCAAATCTGTTTTCAGAATTGAAAACGGTTAAATATTGATCGAGATAACGTTCAAAATAATATACGATGAAGTGACCAGTTTATAATCGACTAATTTCTAAGTACATAAACCGTTTTTACGAAGGGTACTCACGTTCTCGTAATATAGTAAACGCGTATGTTATGTATGTTGAGTCGCTAATTCCAAATCTGTTTTCAGAGTTTAAATCGGTTAAATATTGGCCGAGATAACGTTCAAACATTTCTTCGACGAAACGGGCTTTTGGAAATTGTGAATTTTTGCAAAACAGAAATACACGGCCACGGCGTGCGAGGTCTGGGCACCATGGATGGAGAAATTCCCGTAGGGGGGGGGGGGGGGGTAGAAAAGGCGGGCGAGGGGATTATTGCGAATTCGTATTTCTAGTTATATTCCATAAATTTTGCATGCTTGTTTATAGATATGAGTGAGTGTATTACATAAAATTATTTCATAATTATGTAGTCTTCACTTTGACTAAAAAGGTTCAATATTTTTTAGGCAATATAACTGTGAAAGAGATTGCATCACAAAGGGCAGGGTTGATGAGCCAGCTTTTGTTTGGTTGTACCGCATGCCACGAAGAAACCATTGTGTCAACTTCGCCAAGTGTGACAAGCAGGGGGACATCATGTGGTGTCAACCGGAGAATCGTCTACCAAGCCATAGAGACCGGTACTGGCTATGAAGGGATGGCCACATTTTGTAGCATGATGAATATGCCTTGCCTATCAAAAGCTGCTTATCACAAGCAAGTTGAAAACATTCAAGTTGCACTGGAAGAAGAAGCCAAAGAGGAAATGAAACAGGCTGGTGAGGAATTGCATGAATACATGTAACATGAAAATGGTAAAACCAATGATGGCGATGTCCTTGATGTGGCTGTAAGCTTTGACGGAACATGGGCGAAAAGAGGTTTTACGTCATTGACTGGCATTGTATTTGTCATTTCGACAGATATAGGGAAAGTGTTGGATTATCATGTTTTATCTAAAACTTGCCAGAAATGTTCCCTCAAGAAGTCGAAATGTGAAGATGACGCAGAATTTGAGGAGTGGCGCATCCAACATCTTGCATCAGGTGAATGTGATATGAATTTCGAAGGGAGCTCACCAGCCATGGAAAGTGAAGGAGCTGTAACTCTTTGGAAACGATCGATCGAACTTCACAACCTGCGGTACAAGTGGATGGTCAGTGATGGAGACAGCAAGGCCTTTACCTCTGTAGAAGATGTCTATGAGCCTGACGGTTGCAAGGTTGAAAAATTGGACTGTGTTGGACACGTCCAGAAGAGAATGGGTAAACATCTCCTGAAACTCAAGGCCACCAATAAAGGTAAACTTGCAGATGGTAAATCTCTTGGTGGAAAAGGGCGTCTCACAGAAGGCAAGATTAAACAGCTGCAAAAGTACTATGGTCTTGCTATTCGTCAGAATACTTTGTCGAACCCAAACCCAACGAAAGCAGAGATTGATGTAGCAGCTTACACAATGAAAAAGAACATCATTGCATTGCTGCACCACTGTGTGACATCAAACTACCCCACCAAACAGCATCGGTATTGCCCACAAGGCGAGTGGTCCTGGTGCAAGTGGCAGCAAGATAAAGCAACCGGTACCACCACTTACAAAGAAAATGACTGCTTACCAGAAGTATTTCTAGAAGCCCTTCGTCCAACCTTTGTAACATTGAGTGAGACTAAGCTGCTCGAGAGATGTGTTCGTGGGACAACACAAAATCCCAACGAATGCATAAACTCCTTGGTATGGGTTCGATGTCCCAAGCACAAACATCATGGATTAAAGGCAATCAGCTGTGCTGTTGCATCAGCGGTTAATCATTTCCATAGTGGTGCTGCTAGTAGGGAGAGGGTGATGAAGAAGCTGTATATACCTGCTGGCCAACATACAAGGCATGCTTCATTTGTGAAGGACCGGAAACGGTTGAGGAAATCCGATCTCCAGGCCACTCAAAAAGAAAAGAAACGCCGCCAGGGACAGGACCTGTTGCGCACCCGACGAGAAGAAGCTCTGCGGGACTCTGAGGGTGTTACATATGAAGCAGGAGGATTTTAAATAACATTTTGTGATATATACATAGGTAGGACATTATTTTAAGTAAAATACTAACGTTTAAAACCTAAAAAGCTTAATAGTATGTATGTTTTGTGATGTAATAACTTTAAACCAGATTTTCTCATAACGTGTATTTTTGACGGTTCAGTAAAGAAAACTCATGAACTATTTGTTCAATTACCCTAAAATTTTCAGAGATGGTAGTTCTATATGGGCTGTCTTGTAGGACCATAAAGTTTTTATAGCTAATCAATTTGAGGAAAGTTATGGAGAAGAATGTGACCACTATTTGGTTACCGAACTTTGGACAATCATCATGCCAAATGTTTTTAAAGTACAGAAAAGTTCTATGGTCCTACAAGAAAGATAAGCATGTTCTTTCATTTGACACTAAAATAAAACAATTTCATGCAATAGACTGACTGGAATCTTTTCTAAAAGTGAAACTGGTCTGTCACAGCATGTGGTGCGCAGTGTCAGGTTACAATATATTTATTGATCATATAGATTATATTTTCAGAATCTATGGTCCATAAGCTTTCTAGGGATGTATAGTTTGCTATGGTTTAGAATAAAACCCTACGTTTTATGATCATTTAAAGTATGGTACTATAGTTTGGGTGAACCCCCGCCTTAGTGGCACTTTAACATGATTGTACTGTATAGTGATAATATAGAAGTTATAGTGAAGCCTTCATGGGGCCCCAGACCTAAGATATGTATAAGGGCCCCATCTACCTCTGTTACGCCACTGCATACCTAACCTCATGCAGATAGATTGCGGAGTGAAAATAAAGGAAAGTCTACAAATAATGAAAACTACCTCTCTCTCTATAGCTTTATTCAGGTCAACTTGTGATAATGAGGAGACAAAATGTTCCACTTGAAGGTCAATAGATTTAACTGTTGGTTTCTTTTTCTTTGTGGCTTTATGTTGCGTATCTTGTTTTTTTGGTGTTTCACTTTGATCTTGAGACGGTACATCTCCTTTCTTACGAGTCTTCGCCCCATCTTTTGGTGATTCTGCATTATTCTCTGACATGTCTGTTCCTTCAGGCTCCGACTTATTGTCTGACTTATTGTCTTCAGTATCATTCGATATCTGAAATTTAACAAATGAGATTTGGTAAAAGGTACATAACCTCTACACCATTCTTACTAGAAATAATTTACATTAAAACTGCCCCCGGCTGATCGCGGTATTATTGGTATTTTCGAGATAAGCTACATTTAAACCAAAAAATACTATATATTATACCGTAGCGAAAGGATAGAGCGTATGTTGCGCGTCCAAGCTCGCCATGCTGTGTAGTTGGTTTCACACTTCATCTGACAAGACGTAAATTCCGTAACATTTGGCGCGTATTAAACCAGATCCAAAGAGCAACTTCTTTGCCAATTGTCACCTGATGGTTTTTGCAATGCGCCTCTTCACAGTCATAAATGTAAAGTTATTTACACAATAATTTAATATATAGTCGTGCCATACAACTAAAAGAAGTAAAACAATGGAATGACAGCCGAGTTTAAACTTTTTGATGAGGCGGAACCGAAGACACTTGAAAAAAAACACACTTGGCTTGCGATCCACTTGACTTGCTTGCTGAAGAACGATGTTGTTCTGTGAGACTGAAACTCGTGCACATCCCACAATTAATATTCCATTGAAACCTTAAACCGATCCCAAGAAACCTAGGAGGTGATTATGAACGAATATTCTGCGATAGGAGCCAAAATATTTCTCATTTGAATGGTAAAATGGCGCTAAAACAGTGTTTTCATATTTACCTCATCAGTATCCATGGGCTGTTGTGCCGAGTCGTCTTTGTTAGCATCAGTGTTCCCATTTCCCTGGTTAATCAACAATGATGTTTATTAACAAACACAAAACAATTGCATTTTATAGCTAGATAACCGAAAATAGCATATTGGACTAGATTTTCCAACTACGTAGACAATTGCTCAGAGTATAATATAGTCCGATATACCGAGATTGAGCAGCCAACCAGATTGCGCGAAAACATTATGTACCTGCGAGGTACAGGTATTATGCGTAAGACGAATACAATAATTTGTTTTATCATACATACAAACATAAACGAAGATATTTCTTTCTCGTCTAGGGATGAGCTGTCGTATATGAGCAATCTTGCAATCTGATTGGTTACTCTACTACTACGATATAAGCTCATATACTGCTTTTAGAAAAAACCCAGATGGTAGTGTGATTTAAAACCTTAACTGTTTATTTGTTTTAACGTGCAGCAGCGAAAAACCGAAACCGAATAAATCACATAAACAAAGGCTTTTGTTGAGTTATCGAGATGTTTTATCGAGATCTTTTAGGAAGCTGTCTATAGGGGCAGAAGGAAAAGTGCTGGGCCATGAAACTATAAATCAAACGTTGGTGGGGCTACGAAAAAATTTGGAAAACATTTGATGCGCCATAAAACCGTTTTGAGTAGTATCAAAAGTAATCGAAGAAAACAAATATTTATATAGGAATTGATATACGCTATGTAAGTCCAAGAAATATCCATATCACACCCAAAGAAAAGTTGTTTTGAGAACCCCTTGCCCCCAGTATATATAGTTTGGATTTCAGTGGTTCGAGACTAAGAGTTCAGGAATGCGAAAACCCGGCTGAAAACAAAGTTGATTGTTTGCCTAGCACTCCTGTGTTGTCGCTATGAATGAACATTGAAAATTTAAGATGTGCTGGGCCACGAAACTAAAACTAATGAAACCATCCAGGGAAATTTGGTTGGGTCACGAAACTTTAACAAGAATTTTCAGTTTTCCTTCTGCTCCCCTCCCGGGTGGAATTAATGACAGCTCCCTTACTGAGTCAGACAAAATGAAAGCGGTAAACATTTAGCTAACAACATGTATTTATAACTGATTTATCCAACATACTGTAGCATTTTGAATGAAAACCATGTTGTTTTTAAGAAAAACAACAAAGTGCAATTTTCGCTAAATGTTTTCAGCCTTGTTAAAGGCCAAATATTCACAATTAACGGTACCAAAAAAGATGGCGAATACTACATTTAACCATAATTCCTTGCGCGTAGTAAATATTGAATCTCGTAGAAATAGCAGAAGATAGATTTTCAAAAATTAAGTTTGGTAAAAAGGAAGCTTTTACGTATTTAATTCATGTTTACAAGGTAAACAATGTTTAGCTTTATTCAGGTGATTTAAGGTCGCAAAGGATTCTGGTGAAATGGAAATGTACAGCCGCCATCTTTTTCGGGACCGTCAATTGTAATTCATAGCATAATGACTGTCCCGACTTTTGTATTTCCAAAGCAATTATTTTACCTTTATTCGACCTTCCCAAAGTATTTTTAGACACCAAGTTAGTCAAAATTTCGAAACTGTTTTCAGCTGAGCTAGAAACCTTTCTAAGTGAACATCACTACGCATGGTACATCACTACGCATGGTACATCACTACGCATGGTACATCACTACGCATGGTACATCATTACGCATGGCACACCACTACGTATGGTACATCACTACGCATGGTACATCACTACGCATGGTACATCACTACGCATGGTACATCACTACGCATGGTACATCACTACGCATGGTAGAAGGTGGCGAAAGTTCGTTGTTTCCAAGTGGTTTACTGCCAATGAATCAACAATTTTGCATTTTTTTCTTATAAATGTTTGGCTATATATTATAAAACAATTATACCATTCGCTTTGGTCGTATATGAACTAATACCTTGCTATGAGCTCATATACGTTTCGAACAGTTTCGAACAGTTGTTAAATATTCGGCGGAAATGACGTCATAACATCCACGATAATGTCGACCAGTAAAAACCAAACTGTAGTTTGAAGTATAATAATAAGTATTGGAAATCAAATATGCACCTCAGTAGGCATGTCATCACCAGCGTTGCCATCTTGAGACTCGGCTGCACCTGCATCCTTTTCAATGGTATCAGTTGAAGGCTGTGTTTCCATTGGCTCAATGCAGTTTTCATCATCCGACGGTAGCTTTTCGATCATTTGTGCCTTAGATACATAGAATATACCATGAATATCCATACGAATCTTGACCTTGATTTTTGAAGATTCGCCGTCTTTTGTTGGGGAAACATTATTCACGAAAAATCGACCTAAAAGTTGACCAGAAAACATGATGTTGTAATTGATGGACTGAGCTCTAATACTCTGTATATGCAAAACAGTAAAATAATAACATTGTTCAACACTATATATAGTATACTATACCTACGCCTAATTCAACACTGCCTATCTCAACACTGCTTATTTCAACACTACCTATTTCAACAATACTTATTTCAACACTACTTGTTTCAACGCTGCCTATTTCAACACTACGTATTCAACACTACCTATTTCAACACTAGGTATTTCAACACTACGTATTTCAACACTACAGTACCTATTTCAACACTACAGTACCTATTTCAACACCACCTATTTCAACACTACCTATTTCAACACTACGTATTTCAACACTGCCTATTTCAACACTACGTATTTCAACACTACCTATTTCAACACTACCTATTTCAACACTACCTATTTCAACACTACCTATTTCAACACTACCTATTTCAACATTGCCTAATTCAACACTACGTATTTCAACACTGCCTATTTCAACACTACAGTACGTATTTCAACACTACCTATTTCAACACTACCTATTTCAACACTACCTATTTCAACACTACCTATTTCAACATTGCCTAATTCAACACTACCTATTTCAACACTACCTATTTCAACACTACCTATTTCAACACTGCCTATTTCAACACTGCCTATTTCAACACTGCCTATTTCAACACTACCTATTTCAACACTGCCTATTTCAACACTGCCTATTTCAACACAAGCTATTTCAACACTACCTATTTCAACACTACCTATTTCAACACTACCTATTTCAACACTGCCTATTTCAACACTGCCTATTTCAACACTGCCTATTTCAACACTACCCATTTCAACACTACCTATTTCAACACTACCTATTTCAACACTACCTATTTCAACACTGCCTATTTCAACACTGCCTATTTCAACACTACCTATTTCAACACTGCCTATTTCAACACTGCCTATTTCAACACTGCCTATTTCAACACTACCTATTTCAACACTAGCTATTTCAACACTACGTATTTCAACACTACGTATTTCAACACTACCTATTTCAACACTACCCATTTGAACACTACCCATTTGAACACTACCTATTTCAACACTGCCTATTTCAACACTACGTATTTCAACACTACCTATTTCAACAATGCCTATTTCAACACTGCCTATTTCAACACTACATATTTCAACACTACATATTTCAACACTACGTATTTCAACACTACATATTTCAACACTACGTATTTCAACACTACCTATTTCAACACTACCTATTTCAACACTACCTATTTCAACACTACCTATGTCAACACTACCTATTTCAACACTACCTATTTCAACACTACCTATTTCAACACTACCTATTTCAACACTACCTATTTCAACACTACCTATTTCAACACTACCTATTTCAACACTACCTATTTCAACACTACTGTACCTATTTCAACACTTCCTATTTCAACACTGCCTATTTCAACACTGCCTATTTCAACACTACCTATTTCAACACTACCTATTTCAACACTACCTATTTCAACACTACCTATTTCAACACTACGTATTTCAACACTGCCTATTTCAACACTGCCTATTTCAACACTACCTATTTCAACACTGCCTATTTCAACACAACGTATTTCAACACTACCTATTTCAACACTACCTATTTCAACACTACCTATTTCAACACTACCTATTTCAACACTACCTATTTCAACACTACCTATTTCAACACTACCAATTTCAACACTACCTATTTCAACACTACCTATTTCAACACTACCTATTTCAACACTGCCTATTTCAACACTGCCTATTTCAACACTGCCTATTTCAACACTGCCTATTTCAACACTGCCTATTTCAACACTGCCTATTTCAACACTGCCTATTTTAACACAGCCTATTTCAACACTGCCTATTTCAACACTACCTATTTCAACACTGCCTATTTCAACACTGCCTATTTCAACACTGCCTATTTCAACACTACGTATTTCAACACTACGTATTTCAACACTACGTATTTCAACACTACCTATTTCAACACTGCCTATTTCAACACTACCTATTTCAACACTAGCTATTTCAACACTACGTATTTCAACACTACCTATTTCAACACTACCTATTTCAACATTGCCTATTTCAACACTACGTATTTCAACACTGCCTATTTCAACACTACAGTACGTATTTCAACACTACCTATTTCAACACTACCTATTTCAACACTACCTATTTCAACACTACCTATTTCAACATTGCCTAATTCAACACTACCTATTTCAACACTACCTATTTCAACACTACCTATTTCAACACTGCCTATTTCAACACTGCCTATTTCAACACTGCCTATTTCAACACTACCTATTTCAACACTGCCTATTTCAACACTGCCTATTTCAACACAAGCTATTTCAACACTACCTATTTCAACACTACCTATTTCAACACTACCTATTTCAACACTACCTATTTCAACACTACCTATTTCAACACTACCTATTTCAACACTACCTATTTCAACACTACCTATTTCAACACTACCTATTTCAACACTACCTATTTCAACACTACCTATTTCAACACTACCTATTTCAACACTACCTATTTCAACACTACCTATTTCAACACTACCTATTTCAACACTACCTATTTCAACACTACCTATTTCAACACTACCTATTTCAACACTGCCTATTTCAACACTGCCTATTTCAACACTACCTATTTCAACACTGCCTATTTCAACACTGCCTATTTCAACACTGCCTATTTCAACACTGCCTATTTCAACACTGCCTATTTCAACACTGCCTATTTCAACACTACGTATTTCAACACTACCTATTTCAACACTGCCTATTTCAACACTGCCTATTTCAACACTGCCTATTTCAACACTACATATTTCAACACCAGCTATTTCAACACTAGCTATTTCAACACTGCCTATTTCAACACTGCCTATTTCAACACTACCTATTTCAACACTACCTATTTCAACACTACCTATTTCAACACTACCTATTTCAACACTACCTATTTCAACACTACCTATTTCAACACTACCTATTTCAACACTACCTATTTCAACACTACCTATTTCAACACTGCCTATTTCAACACTGCCTATTTCAACACTACCTATTTCAACACTGCCTATTTCAACACTGCCTATTTCAACACTGCCTATTTCAACACTGCCTATTTCAACACTGCCTATTTCAACACTGCCTATTTCAACACTACGTATTTCAACACTACCTATTTCAACACTGCCTATTTCAACACTGCCTATTTCAACACTGCCTATTTCAACACTAAATATTTCAACACCAGCTATTTCAACACTAGCTATTTCAACACTAGCTATTTTAACACTACCTATTTCAACACTAGCTATTTCAACACTACCTATTTCAACACTGCCTATTTCAACACTACCTATTTCAACACTACCTATTTCAACACTGCCTATTTCAACACTGCCTATTTCAACACTGCCTATTTCAACACTACCTATTTCAACACTGCCTATTTCAACACTGCCTATTTCAACACAAGCTATTTCAACACTACCTATTTCAACACTACCTATTTCAACACTACCTATTTCAACACTACCTATTTCAACACTACCTATTTCAACACTACCTATTTCAACACTACCTATTTCAACACTACCTATTTCAACACTACCTATTTCAACACTACCTATTTCAACACTACCTATTTCAACACTACCTATTTCAACACTACCTATTTCAACACTACCTATTTCAACACTACCTATTTCAACACTACCTATTTCAACACTACCTATTTCAACACTACCTATTTCAACACTACCTATTTCAACACTGCCTATTTCAACACTGCCTATTTCAACACTGCCTATTTCAACACTGCCTATTTCAACACTGCCTATTTCAACACTGCCTATTTCAACACTGCCTATTTCAACACTGCCTATTTCAACACTGCCTATTTCAACACTGCCTATTTCAACACTACGTATTTCAACACTACCTATTTCAACACTGCCTATTTCAACACTGCCTATTTCAACACTGCCTATTTCAACACTATATTTCAACACCAGCTATTTCAACACTATTTCAACACTGCCTATTTCAACACTGCCTATTTCAACACTACCTATTTCAACACTACCTATTTCAACACTACCTATTTCAACACTACCTATTTCAACACTACCTATTTCAACACTACCTATTTCAACACTACCTATTTCAACACTACCTATTTCAACACTACCTATTTCAACACTGCCTATTTCAACACTGCCTATTTCAACACTACCTATTTCAACACTGCCTATTTCAACACTGCCTATTTCAACACTGCCTATTTCAACACTGCCTATTTCAACACTGCCTATTTCAACACTGCCTATTTCAACACTACGTATTTCAACACTACCTATTTCAACACTGCCTATTTCAACACTGCCTATTTCAACACTGCCTATTTCAACACTAAATATTTCAACACCAGCTATTTCAACACTAGCTATTTCAACACTAGCTATTTCAACACTACCTATTTCAACACTAGCTATTTCAACACTACCTATTTCAACACTGCCTATTTCAACACTGCCTATTTCAACACTGCCTATTTCAACACTGCATATTTCAACACTACATATTTCAACACTACGTATTTCAACACTACATATTTCAACACTACGTATTTCAACACTACCTATTTCAACACTACCTATTTCAACACTACCTATTTCAACACTACTGTACCTATTTCAACACTTCCTATTTCAACACTGCCTATTTCAACACTGCCTATTTCAACACTACATATTTCAACACTACCTATTTCAACACTACCTATTTCAACACTACCTATTTCAACACTACGTATTTCAACACTGCCTATTTCAACACTGCCTATTTCAACACTACCTATTTCAACACTGCCTATTTCAACACTACGTACCTGTATTTCAACACTACCTATTTCAACACTACCTATTTCAACACTACCTATTTCAACACTACGTATTTCAACACTGCCTATTTCAACACTGCCTATTTCAACACTACCTATTTCAACACTGCCTATTTCAACACTGCCTATTTCAACACTACCTATTTCAACACTGCCTATTTCAACACTGCCTATTTCAACACTACCTATTTCAACACTACCTATTTCAACACTACCTATTTCAACACTACCTATTTCAACACTACCTATTTCAACACTACCTATTTCAACACTACCTATTTCAACACTACCTATTTCAACACTACCTATTTCAACACTACCTATTTCAACACTGCCTATTTCAACACTGCCTATTTCAACACTACCTATTTCAACACTGCCTATTTCAACACTGCCTATTTCAACACTGCCTATTTCAACACTGCCTATTTCAACGCAGCCTATTTCAACACTGCCTATTTCAACACTACCTATTTCAACACTGCCTATTTCAACACTGCCTATTTCAACACTACCTATTTCAACACTGCCTATTTCAACACTACGTATTTCAACACTACGTATTTCAACACTACGTATTTCAACACTACCTATTTCAACACTGCCTATTTCAACACTACCTATTTCAACACTAGCTATTTCAACACTACGTATTTCAACACTACCTATTTCAACACTGCCTATTTCAACACTGCCTATTTCAACACTACATATTTCAACACTACCTATTTCAACACTACGTATTTCAACACTACGTATTTCAACACTACCTATTTCAACACTACCTATTTCAACACTACCTATTTCAACACTACGTATTTCAACACTACCTATTTCAACACTACCTATTTCAACACTGCCTATTTCAACACTGCCTATTTCAACACTGCCTATTTCAACACTGCCTATTTCAACACTGCCTATTTCAACACAGCCTATTTCAACACTGCCTATTTCAACACTACCTATTTCAACACTGCCTATTTCAACACTGCCTATTTCAACACTACCTATTTCAACACTGCCTATTTCAACACTACCTATTTCAACACTACCTATTTCAACACTACGTATTTCAACACTACCTATTTCAACACTACCTATTTCAACACTACTGTACCTATTTCAACACTTCCTATTTCAACACTACGTATTTCAACACTACCTATTTCAACACTGCCTATTTCAACACTGCCTATTTCAACACTACATATTTCAACACTACATATTTCAACACTACGTATTTCAACACTACGTATTTCAACACTGCCTATTTCAACACTACCTATTTCAACACTACGTATTTCAACACTACGTATTTCAACACTACCTATGTCAACACTTCCTATTTCAACACTGCCTATTTCAACACTACCTATTTCAACACTACCTATTTCAACACTACCTATTTCAACACTACCTATTTCAACACTACCTATTTCAACACTACCTATTTCAACACTACCTATTTCAACACTGCCTATTTCAACACTGCCTATTTCAACACTGCCTATTTCAACACTGCCTATTTCAACACTGCCTATTTCAACACTGCCTATTTCAACACTGCCTATTTCAACACAGCCTATTTCAACACTGCCTATTTCAACACTACCTATTTCAACACTGCCTATTTCAACACTGCCTATTTCAACACTACCTATTTCAACACTGCCTATTTCAACACTACGTATTTCAACACTACGTATTTCAACACTGCCTATTTCAACACTGCCTATTTCAACACTGCCTATTTCAACACTGCCTATTTCAACACTGCCTATTTCAACACTACCTATTTCAACACTGCCTATTTCAACACTGCCTATTTCAACACTACCTATTTCAACACTGCCTATTTCAACACTACGTATTTCAACACTACGTATTTCAACACTACCTATTTCAACACTGCCTATTTCAACACTGCCTATTTCAACACTACCTATTTCAACACTGCCTATTTCAACACTGCCTATTTCAACACTATCTATTTCAACACTGCCTATTTCAACACTGCCTATTTCAACACTGCCTATTTCAACACTACGTATTTCAACACTGCCTATTTCAACACTGCCTATTTCAACACTACGTACATGTATTTCAACACTACCTATTTCAACACTACGTATTTCAACACTACGTATTTCAACACTGCCTATTTCAACACTGCCTATTTCAACACTACCTATTTCAACACTGAAAAATTATATTATGTATATAAATTATATTTATTATATAAATATTTAAATATTACCCCAAAACGCTGCACTTATACGCTCTTTATATTATACATTGTTGCAGAAACATTTCTGTGACGAAAGTAGATGTTTTACAACCATAATTATTACCTTACCTATTAATGTTTGAGAATTTCCATTGGGAACATAAGCATTTAAATCAAAAGCCTCTTTGCGGTAAAATGTAAGCTGTTTCAAAAATGGAAAATTGTGACCACGTTCACAAACATCCATCACCCTGGGCAGAAAAATAAATTATAATAAGAAATGTTAATTGTACTGTTGTTTTAGTGTATGGTATTGAATTTAGTTCTAGTATAGTTCCAGTTTGAACCACCAAATTATTTTTAGTTCTTATTTAGTTCTAGTTTTAACGAGCAAATTCGTTTTAGTTTTAATTTAGTTCTAGTTTAAATGAACAAATATGTTTTAGTTTAGTTCTAGTTTAAACAAGTAAAATATTTTAGTTTTACAGTAGTTATACTAGTTCGTATCAAAAATTGTATTTTAGTTTTAGTTATAATTTAATTCCGTAAATTCCAGTTTAGTTCTAGTTTAGTTCAGTTTCAGTGCAAGTCTTGCGCTGTCACAACTCCCAACCCTTAGATCCCTTGTAGTCTCCCACAACACTTTAAGTCCTAACCATTACATCCCTAGCTTGACAAATGGCGGGATCAGAGCGTCGATGTATGGGCGAGTATGAGTAGATCTACATGTACATATTGTACGAGTAGAGTACGAGTATATAAGTCACACATACTGTGTAGCCTGCTCTCTCTCCGCAAATGTTAGCGTGAGGAATACCACCGACAAATATTTCAAAAAAATCGGTTTCGATTGATGTGATCAGACAAAGAATACATTTTATTATTTACGCAGTTTTATTCCTATTTTAGTTTTAGTCCTAAACAGTTTTATTTTTTTAGTTTCTTTTTGGTTTCAGTACTCAGGGGTCAAAATAAATTTAGTCTTGTTGAGTTCTAAGAACTCAACTCAGAACTCAGATGACAGGGCAAGGTTGATTATACGGTATTTAAAGTTAGTAAAGTTGAAAAGGTTTTGCTGCGCAAAATGTGCACGGCACGACTCGTCCCAGGTTTAAATACCGTAATTAACTTAATTACGTATAATTAATTTCTGGTGGTGATTGCGGGTTAAAGTCCTGTATGGACTGGCAAAGTTATTCTGAGTATTGACACCTTAACACAGTGTGCGCAGTAAAACCTTTACAACTTTACCAAGCTGAAAGTACCTAACTTAACGATTTTTTAGTTACTGTTTAGTTTTGGTAATTATTATTAAAATTACTTTAGTTCTAGTTTAGTCTTAGTTAACCAATTGTTCAAGGCTATACTAAAATAGGATTTTAGTTTTAGTTATAGTTGAGTCTAACACTAGTCAATTGCAATTGTAACCTCTATAACGCTTAAAGTTAATGAACCGTAAAAAGATAAATGTCCTTCGAGTTCGCTGTCGATCATGGGGACTTGTTCAAAACATCAGGTATTTAGTGTATAAAATGTTAGTAGTTCAACTTCATTACAATGCAGAATGTTAGGAGGAAATAAATATCAAAACAAACAAACAAAAAATGTCGAGGTTGCAGGGTATGAAAGATAACAGTGAATTGTGATCTCATTGCCAACCTCGACTTGGAGCCATTTCTCGTGGACATTGAAGCAAATTATATTTACTCACCCAGAATCCTCTCCTCCAACTGAGTCCCATGAAAGCTTTAACGGATACGAAGTGACGTCCTGTATACTGAAGTCACGTACACGGAATGTCGGCGACAACATGGCACACTATATGAGTTTGTTCAATGTAACTGACTTGAATGAATTTGATCAACGTAATGAACTATGTCAGAGAGACTTAAATTTAAAATTAGTATGCTTCGTATAAAGCAGTCTTTACGTGAAACTTCACTTTATGCGAAACTTCACTTTATGTGAAACGTCACTTTACGTGAAACTTCATTTTACGTGAAACGTCACTTTACGTGAAACGTCACTTTACGTGAAACGTCACTTTACGTGAAACGTCACTTTACGTGAAACGTCACTTTACGTGAAACGTCACTTTACGTGAAACGTCACTTTACGTGAAACGTCACATTACGTGAAACGTCACATTACGTGAAACGTCACTTTACGTGAAACGTCACTTTATGCGAAACGTCACTTTACGTGAAACGTCACATTACGTGAAACGTCACTTTACGTGAAACGTCACTTTACGCGAAACGTCACTTTACGTGAAACGTCACTTTACGTGAAACGTCACTTCACGCGAAACGTCACTTTATGCGAAACGTCACTTTACGTGAAACGTCACTTTACGTGAAACGTCACTTTATGCGAAACGTCACTTTATGCAAAACGTTACTTTATGCGAAACGTCACTTTATGCGAAATGTCACTTTATGCAAAACGTCACTTTATGCGAAACGTCACTTTACGTGAAACGTCACTTTACGTGAAACGTCACTTTATGCGAAACGTCACTTTATGCAAAACGTTACTTTATGCGAAACGTCACTTTATGCGAAATGTCACTTTATGCAAAACGTCACTTTATGCAAAACGTCACTTTATGCGAAACGTCACTTTATATGAAATGTTACTTTATCTGAAACGTTAGACTTCCTGCTCTCTCTTTCGGTAGTACACCACATTTTAGTGTTTTTTAATTCCAATTTAGATACCGTTAATAATTCATGAGAAAAACGCAAAGGAAAATTATAACCGAGACGTTGTTTATAAATGTGGTAATAAACGTCCATAAATTAAGCTATATCATACACTCGTAAGGCGTTTATTATGTGATTCGAAAACAACTCGAAGTTGGTTAAAAAAACTCGACTATCGCCTCGTTTTTCAAATCAGTGTTTTCAAATCAGTGTTTTCAAATCAGATAAACGCCTTCTCGTGTATGATATATTACATAAAAGCATAAATAGTACAATGATTATCAAGTTAATTAAATACCTGCAATGAACATCCTCTGGCAACAGCTTCGTCAGTGTTCAATGTTGTACTAGTCTCTTTACCAAAAACCTTCTGAATAATATTTTTAATAGCGGGAATACGAGTTGAGCCACCAACTATTTCGACTGCATCTATATCGTCACTCTTTAATCCTATGCAATAAAAATGCATACACTCTTATATTTAGAATAAGTATTGAACGATCTCGTCTCACCTTTTCAACATCTTCGAAACTCTTCTCAAAATTCGAACCGGTTCAAAGTAGACAATAAGTCGATGCGAGTTAATGAGAGTTAGAGGTCAAACGACAGTGAGAGTTAGAGGTCAAACGACAGCGAGAGTTAGAGGTCAAACGACAGTGAGAGTTAGATGTCAAACGACAGTGAGAGTTAGATGTCAAACGACAGTGAGAGTTAGATGTCAAACGACAGTAAGAGTTACAATGTAGATGTCAAACGACAGTGAGAGTTAGAGGTCAAACGACAGCAAGAGTTAGATGTCACGACAGTGAGAGTTAGACGTCAAACGACAGTGAGAGTTAGATATCAAACGACAGTAAGAGTTACAGTACAGTGTAGATGTCAAACGACAGTGAGAGTTAGAGGTCAAACGACAGTGAGAGTTAGATGTCAAACGACAGTAGATGTCAAACGACAGCGAGAGTTAGATGTCAAACGACAGTGAGAGTTACTGTAGATGTCAAACGACAGTGAGAGTTAGAGGTCAAACGACAGCAAGAGTTAGATGTCAAACGACAGTAAGAGTTAGATGTCAAACGACAGTGAGAGTTAGATGTCAAACGACAGTGAGAGTTACATGTCAAACGACAGTGAGAGTTAGATATCAAACGACAGTGAGAGTTAGAGGTCAAACGACAGTGAGAGTTAGATGTCAAACGACAGTGAGAGTTACTGTAGATGTCAAACGACAGTGAGAGTTAGAGGTCAAACGACAGTGAGAGTTAGATGTCAAACGACAGTGAGAGTTAGAGGTCAAACGACAGTGAGAGTTAGAGGTCAAACGACAGTGAGAGTTAGATATCAAACGACAGTAAGAGTTAGATGTCAAACGACAGTGAGAGTTAGATGTCAAACGACAGTGAGAGTTACATGTCAAACGACAGTGAGAGTTAGATATCAAACGACAGTGAGAGTTAGAGGTCAAACGACAGTGAGAGTTAGATGTCAAACGACAGTGAGAGTTACTGTAGATGTCAAACGACAGTGAGAGTTAGAGGTCAAACGACAGAGAGAGTTAGATGTCAAACGACAGTGAGAGTTAGAGGTCAAACGACAGTGAGAGTTAGATATCAAACGACAGTAAGAGTTAGATGTCAAACGACAGTGAGAGTTAGAGGTCAAACGACAGTGAGAGTTAGATGTCAAACGACAGTGAGAGTTAGATGTCAAACGACAGTAAGAGTTAGATGTCAAACGACAGTGAGAGTTAGAGGTCAAACGACAGTGAGAGTTAGATGTCAAACGACAGTGAGAGTTAGATGTCAAACGACAGTGAGAGTTAGAGGTCAAACGACAGTGAGAGTTAGAGGTCAAACGACAGTGAGAGTTAGATATCAAACGACAGTAAGAGTTAGATGTCAAACGACAGTGAGAGTTAGAGGTCAAACGACAGTGAGAGTTAGATGTCAAACGACAGTGAGAGTTAGATGTCAAACGACAGTAAGAGTTAGATGTCAAAGGACAGTGAGAGTTAGATGTCAAACGACAGTAAGAGTTAGATGTCAAACGACAGTGAGAGTTAGAGGTCAAACGACAGTGAGAGTTAGATGTCAAACGACAGTGAGAGTTAGATGTCAAACGACAGTGAGAGTTAGATGTCAAACGACAGTGAGAGTTAGATGTCAAACGACAGTGAGAGTTACTGTAGATGTCAAACGACAGTGAGAGTTAGATATCAAACGACAGTAAGAGTTAGATGTCAAACGACAGTGAGAGTTAGATGTCAAACGACAGTGAGAGTTAGAGGTCAAACGACAGTGAGAGTTAGATGTCAAACGACAGTGAGAGTTAGATGTCAAACGACAGTGAGAGTTACTTTAGATGTCAAACGACAGTGAGAGTTAGATGTCAAACGACAGTGAGAGTTAGATGTCAAACGACAGTGAGAGTTAGATGTCAAACGACAGTGAGAGTTAGATGTCAAACGACAGAGAGAGTTAGATATCAAACGAGAACGAGGGTTAGAGGTCAAACGACAGCGAGAGTTAGATATCAAACGAGAACGAGGGTTAGAGGTCAAACGACAACGAGAGTTAGATGCCAAACGAGAGTTGTAAGGCTTTCAGCCAGGATTTCAAAACTGGCCGTGCAAAAATGTTGGTGGGCATGGCCACAAAAAAATTTTAGTGGGTGTGGCCGTGAGCATGCAAGTGAGCTTATCAAACGTATTGAACAGCGGTTTTATTAAACAACGTTATTGCTACTTCATGTTAGAGCATATACATATGCGTTAAATCGATCTCACAATCAATCGTTATAGCTGCATGTTCTTGACAAAAATTAGTAACGAAACCTACACAATACTGTAGCTAAAATAAACAGCACCTAGCAGAAATTTAAAAAAAACATTAGAAAGGGGGAAATACGATCCCGATGGGCGAATGTTTCCAAGCGATTTCGAGTTCTCCCAAACTTCCACAAGCGTTTCTATTTAAACAATAGAATACGTTTGCCCGGGTCTCTATAACGTTATCAAAACCAGAGTGACGTAATAAAAATACGAGAGAAGTGTAGGGAGAAGCATGAGCCGCCGAGGCGAGTGCTTTCCCAACTTCTCGAGTGTTTTTATTACTTCACGAGGGTTTCGATTACGTTGTAAAGACCCAAGCAAACGTATTCTATTATTTTTATAAATTATTTACAAACAATTTCTTATACTTTGGATAATTACAACATATAACGCTTTTGATTTTGATTTAATGCAAATTCTCCTTTGTTACTGACGTCATACCGGTCTCCGTAGCGTGATCGAGACCGGCAAGCTGGCCAATCACAGCGTGCGTAGTGTAAAATTATTTTATAAAACGTATGGGAACACGGAAAAATGTTTTCTATTTCTTTTATAAAACAACCCAAACAAACAATTAAAATGTGGCAACAGCTTGCTTTATAAATACATAAATTCTCCTAGCTGTTCATGATGGCGTATGATGATTGCATAATGATGGTGTATGGTTTTCCATACAGTTATAGAAACAATTGGCTTGCGTTTACACAAAATGTTATTTTACACAAAATGTTATTTTATACAAAATGTTATTTTATACAACATGATCTGTTTAGCTTTTCAAAAACTGCAAAAATACGAAGCTAATTTTCTAGTGTTATAGGCTAATGTACCCATAAAAATACTAGATCAAAATAGCGTCTCAAAAAGAGTCCAAACACAGACAACGCGTTTACTAGCTATGACAGAGTTAAACTAAAAATAACAACACAATTATAACTAACCTGAATTTTCTAAAAGTTGTTTAAGACAATTTTCCACTCTTATCAACAAGTGAGAACTTAATTGTTCAAATGTCTCCCTATAATGAACACAGCACAATATTTGAATCTTAATGCGCCTTTGGATAACTAGTAGAATTAGGGCTATATAAATAAATAAATAAATAAATTGTTATAATTATTATTATTATTATTAACTGCATGGGAAATTAAATCACACTTAATTTGATTATGAGATTTTTGTTACAGTACATCAAAATACACAATAAATAAAAAGTACTGTTATACTGCGGTATAGTTGTATTGTTACTACGGTAAAATTATAAAAAATAGGCACGCTCAACATGCATGTATCTACTGCTTGATGCAACTAAGATATATATGTGTAAGGCCACAGAAAATTTCTTGATTCTCATTGATCGGAAATAGTCGTGATTTCCCGTTTCATTCTTCTGAGTTTTGATTGGCTCCGAAGCATTCTATTGTTACTTACTTACAGCCTCCCAACATTATATCTACTGCACCTGCGCAGTAGATACAAAAACATAAAGAAAAGTCCGACCGAAAAGTCCTACCTTTTCATTCTACCAACAACATCTTTGTCGTCAAGAAAGCTATCAATATTCATTGGTATTTCTATTGAATTAGAACTCATCACTTTTTTCAACTTCTCACACTCTGCTCCCAGTCTTAGGTAGGCCTTACTATTTTCACCAACATTTATATTGTATCGAGTCTACAAAACAAATTTCAATTTATTCCCATTGACAAGCACAAACTAAAGCTGTTGTGGTCTAGTAATTACCACACATGTCTACGAGCTGGGAGACACAGATTCAAACCCTGGGTCAGACCACCACCACTCAGAGTCTAAGATTGTGTACTAAACTAACATTGTGTACAGAACAAACTAAGTTGGTTTGATACAGGAATTGTAAAACGTTATCATAAAGGTCAACTGACAACGATAAAATATATGTCAGAGTAAGATTTAATAATCTCTGAGGTAAATATATAGTACAATTGATTGATCGCTCTATGTGCAATGCGGTATACATCGAGGATTATAGTCCTAATTACTATCGAAATCACTAGAGTGGTTAATTGTTGTTTCGGAAACCAACGTTGGAGGTCAATTTGAATGTACCACGTGATATGAAAATAATGCATCATGTGATTGAAAGATATATTTGCCGGTTTGCCCTGCACGAGTCACAATTTCATAACAAGAAGTCTTGTTTCTCCGAGCTTCGAAAAATTCATTTAGATCACTTGGCAGATATTTTCGAATCAAATGGTTTTGCATCGCGATGACATCAATGTTTATAATCCATACTGCACAATGCACATTTTACCTTCTTGTTCTTCGATCATTCTCCCCTGATGAAAATATGGGATTGAAGGTGGCTAACACTACAGTATCTTTTCAGTCAGTATAGGTAAGCTCTTTTCTGCTTTTGACTGCAGTAATCTGCGCATTTGTTGATGATTTAAACGCCACTACGCCAGCGTTGAAGTGATGGATTGTTCGGAAGCTGATTTACGCGCGGCCGACAGTTTGGCTAAAAATAACGGCATTGATGTTATGCGAATCCTGCAGTTGCAAATCCATTTGTCTCGAAAACATCAGCCAAATAATCTAAATGAATGCATTTTCGAAGTCATATTTTGGTTGTAGTTTCGCCTTTACTTCTATCTTTCGAGAAACAAGATTTTTGTTATGAAATTGCAATTCGTGCAGTGCAATGTATCTTGAATCACGTGATGCATTAACTTCATATCACGTGGTACATTCAAATTGAACTCCAACGTTGGTTTCCGAAACAACAATTAACCACTCTAGTGATTTCGATAGTATACTGAAGTTAAGAAAAGAAGTGGTTAATTATTTTTATCAAAATCATTAATAACTCATAAACCAAAAACAAAGAAAATCACATAAGAGAAGATTTGATATTGCAAGATAATTTGAAATACATTTGGCCAATTTCATATTGGTTTTCTCAAAATTCGTTTGAGAAACAAGTACAAAGATTGGTAAAGAGTTCTTCCCACAATTTCATAGAGCTGGGCGCCGGATGGCCGGAGTTATGCCGGATCTCCGGCGTTTTTCAGCGTTTTCCAGTCCGACAAGCCGGAGTTGGGATTTGGCCTCCGGTTATCTCCGGCTATTGTGATTTATATTTAGTGAAGTGTGAGCTTGGCATCAGAACGAACAAAAATACATCTATGACAATTTCAAAAAACTATGGTATTTTGCTCTGAACACGACACGGAAATATTAAACTACATATCTGATCTCAAGATGACAAAATAGATTCTTGCGAGTTACTGGAGTATTGATCTCACCGCAAAAATGAATGGCCTGCTCTGACAAGACAATTGCTCTATCATATCATTTTCATTGCGCTGATATTTCCAGTTGTCAATTCTGGGACCTGCCGGATGTAAGAACTGTAAACCAGCCGCAGCCGCAAAACCGGAGTTTGCACACCCTTACAATTTCATAATAATTATTGAACGCCCTTCTCGGTGTTTTGAAATCGGAGGACATCATCAGAGCTTTATTCAATAGATTTTTAAATAGCTTCTTATGTTTTATTTTTAATTAATTAGCGTCTAAAAATACCACGAATGTCTATATTATATTTTCCAAATAGAATTGTGTGTGTGAATGTGCTGATCATTGACAGTTAATTTACCTGGAAGTCTTTACTAAAGTAATGTACAAGAACTGCATCAAAATCACGGCCACCTAGACTGCCATCTGATGCTGTTGTTAAGATCTACAAAAAAAGAAATAGGTGTAATAAAAGTTCATCAATGTACTTTTTTACTACAACTAACAATACACAAGTTTGCATCCTAAATCTATAAGCAACGACTATTTCAGATACAGTGGAGCACCTCGTCGTCAAGTAAGAATGGATCCAAGTAAGAATGCCTGAAGTATGATTTTTTGTTTGGGTCGTTATGTTGGATTATTTTTTGTGATGATTTTTTCTTCTTCTTCGTTCTTTTTTCTTTCTTTGCTATGTTAGGGTTACTGGGGTTAATGTTCACATTTTTATGTGGGGATCAGTGTTAGTAAAAGGTTTCACAGCTATGTTTATAGAGCTCCACTGGTTCGTGGTCTCTACACAAAACATATTAACCAACTGTACATACTTACAGTCAGCAAGATAGATTTGATGAAGGCTATTTCAGGTACTGTAAAACTACACATGCCTCTGATCAATATTAATATAATGTATTGCATAAATCCATTTGACATGCTTTATACATTTATCACTAGGTTGAAATCGATTAGACTTTTATAATAAGTTTCCTAACAAGGACATCATTTTTACGTTATTAACCTATATTAGTATAAATACATTAGGTGATTATAGAAATTGCGTGCGCTGATTGGTCGAGCTATCTCGGATTATTTCTCGATAATCACCTCCAGCGTTTTTTCAAGATGGCCGCCAGCCGATTTGTCAGGAGAAAAAAGTGACAGGAGAAAAAAGTCAAGAAACTAGTATTTTTGAAAGAAATGCTGTTCCTAAGAGTGGGAAAAGTTCCTAAGAGTGGGTATACTAAAACAATTATAACCTCAGGCTCAGTGAATATCGGTGAATAAAAACCGAGACTTCGTCTCGGTTTTTATTCACCGATATTCACCTCGCCTTCGGTGAATTTGTTAATTATTATTTGGCAATAGCTACTTCCGGTAAAATTGCATGCTCTGATTGGCTGAGACACGTCACGTGCCGGTCCGTTATTTCCCGGTGATGGACCGGTCCGAATTACGAATTATGTCAGCCATTTTGTTTACAAAGCAACAAACCGAACAACGATACGAAACTTTGAAAAGCAGCAAAAATTGAACGAATTTAGTAAATTAAGCACTACTGTAAATAATGTACGAGTCGGACGATGAACAATCAAAAATAGAGTCTTACTTAGGGCGAGGTTCGTACATAGAAGACCGAGGTCTGATATTTTCCCGTAATGACCAAGCGGTCAAGGTTAATAAGAGGTTTATTATATGGCATGGCTTTTTTAAACAACATACTTTACATACGTTTTGAGTGACAGAATCGTCATTTTCAATCTTGTTCTTGTTCTTCTATTGCTTTCACGATCGGGCTCGGTCTGTACTGTCAAGACCTCGGTCTGATATTTTCCCGTAATGACCGCGCTCTCGGTTAATAGAAGTTATTATATGAGAAAGATTCCAATTGCTTCATCCCTTCCCATGTTCGCATCAAAGCTTGTTTCAAAACTAGAACCTAGTCTCCCAATCTGATAATCATGAATTTCACACAGAGCATTGAGTGCATGTGCTACTTCTTTTATAAGTACAGCACCTGCAGGCTGTAAATGTGATCTGAGTATTATTGTACCTTCAGTTTTCCTTTATTAAATGAAGCAACAGCAGTTTGTAAGGAGGAATGACCAAGATCAACAAATACAACATTTCTTGGTTTTGTATTTTCTTCTGGAAGATCTTGTTTGTATATACCATATGCCAAAGCAACTAAAAAGAAAATACAAATATTCCTCATTTGAACATATAATATATGTTCACCTGCAGTGCCTTCGCGAGGGTAGTGTGTGTGTGTGTGGAGCGTAACACCAACACCCCCCCCCCGAAAAACTGTCTGCCGAAATACATAATGCTTCTATATAATATTTATTTACCAAACTCCTCTGCTAAGTTTCTTGAACAGTTCTTTGCAGAACTCCAGTATAACAATTCACCATGGTTAATACTTTTCGCCGAATATCTCATTCGGCAAAGCAATTCCTGGCCAGGTGCTTATAGGTTGATAGGCCAGCGCAGTGTGCTCTGAGAACGTGTAATATGTGAAATATGTGAAATACGAGTTGTTGAACCAATCATCCATGCATGACCACACATTTTTTTGTAGTTATCTCGATTTTGCTTTGTAAAATTCGTTTTTGTCTGAAGAAGATAATTTTATGTACATGCTTTTCTGCAGGCATCATAGGCCATAGTCTCACTAAGCTAATGGTTAGGCTAGTTTTACTATATCTGAAGATACAGATTGCAAAACAAGTTAAACCAAGATTAATTATCTGATAAAAAAGTCAGTAGACAAGAGTTTGTATATGAGAGTTATCTTGGCACTCATTGCGCTCCTGGTCAAACGAAGATATATTCAAATACTATGTAAATATACCACATTAATTATGCTAAAATATTTACAAAGGACACAAAGCAAAACATGCAGAAAAACAAAATTAATGAAAATAAATAAGAAAAACAATCATGGACTAAAGAAGTTTCTCTGACTTAATAACAAAAAACATGGACAATGGAAACAGAACTCTAACGAGTCTCAAAATATGAAATGGTTCAAAGTTGATAAGAGTACAAAAGAGTTTGTAACTCTCAATCTTGTCTGACTCATGGGGCTTCCAAAATTAGTAGAAACTTACTAATAGTCTAATGCAAATGCTGTGATTTGCTTGGTTATATAGCTATCTAATTAATGGCAAAAATAAATTACTTACCATTATTATATGGCTGAGCTCGTTTTCAGGTCTGTACGCCAAATAACGCACGCTTATTGGTTACTGAGACGTCCGGAAAAAGTGTATTGCCCTCCTAGCCTATAGGCCGCGACGGCAATACGCTTTTTCCGGATCGGTAAGTTTTGGGGGGAAAGTTTCTGGGTTGATTTGAACGAAAATAAAAGAGAGCTAGGCATCTTCATTGAAAATACCGAGCAATAAAATATGTTGGAACATCATTGTTTTTCTATAAATTTTCAATCGACTAAAAGCACAGAAAATAAATGACTAACTGATATCAAATGAAGAGAAACATACTAGTGAAGAGGTAATGCCGTAATGCAAACGGCAGCTTCTGAAGAAGTTGAAGACGAAAACAACGTTAGAACCAGAGAAGAAAATTAACCAAAAGCCATATAATAAATACTTTATTAACCTCGTTTGCTCGGTCTGTACTGGAAAGTATTTGTCTTCGGTTTTATCCCACAAACCTCGCTCCTTCGTCGCTCGGTCTGTACAAAAACTTCAGACAAATACTTCCCGTACAGACCTCACACTGAAATTGCGTGCTCTGATTGGCTGAGACACGTTACGTGCCGGTCCGTTATTTCCCGTAATGGACCGGTCCGGATTACGGATTTTGTCAGCCATTT
Source organism: Chrysogorgia sp. JL179-B06 (assembly GCA_035772405.1). NCBI lineage: Eukaryota > Metazoa > Cnidaria > Anthozoa > Scleralcyonacea > Chrysogorgiidae > Chrysogorgia > Chrysogorgia sp. JL179-B06. The sequence goes on along the minus strand of JAYKKM010000054.1, from coordinate 1,724,518 downwards.
TGTTTACAAAGGAGCGAACAACGATAGAAAACTTTGAAAAGCAGCAAAAATTGAACGAATTTAGTAAATTAAGCACTAAATCAAGTACTAAATCATGAACAATCTAAATGAGAGCAATGAGAGCAACTATCTGAATGAGAGCAACTATCATGAAAGCAATAGAAGAACAAGAACAAGATTGAAAATATAAATGAGAGCAACTATCATGAAAGCAATAGAAGAACAAGAACAAGATTGAAAGTGACTATTCTGTCACTCAAAACGTATGTAAAGTATGTTGTTTAAAAAAGCCATGCCATATAATAAACCTCTTATTAACCTCGACCGCTTGGTCATTACGGGAAAATATCAGACCTCGGTCTTTTATGTACGAACCTCGCCCTACGGGCTCGGTCTGATATTTTACCGTAATGACCGCGCTCTCGGTTAATAAGTTATGAGTAGTATTCACTCTCATTTTCTACGAGGCAATATAGTTAATACTGTAACTTTGACTTTGCCCATGAGCTAGTCAACACACCACCATATAAATTTAGAGTGAATAATCCAATTGTTGTAATTAGATATTATGGTCTGATGATCATGCTGAACACAAGTGGCTAAAAAGTGGATATGCATACGGTACCTGCAGTTGTATCATTTATCAATCGTAGACAATTTAATCCTGCCATATAAGCAGAATCAAGCATTGACCGCCTTTGTTGGTCAGTAAAATATGATGGAACCTGCAAAAATTGTAATGAACAGTAGCGACATATTAAGTAAAATCCCATAAAATATATAATTATCAAAGCAAGTAAAGCTACGGTCACGTACACAGGAGTAGATGACACATTATTATATACCAAGTGTCAAAGTTCCCTTTTTCTAGTATGTCATTGGTCGAGAGTGTATCACGTGAAAGTGACGAAATTTAGCTGTTTTTCCCGCAATAGCTCTGAGAGGGCAATAATATGTTGTTGACCGTCAATAATGAAAAAATCACGTGAAATACCACATGAAAATGCGACCTTTGGAATGAACTCTCCTTTCGCCTTAATTGTATTTAATTTAATGTTTGAAGAATAAAATATTTCATGTCTTTACGTTTTGTTTTTTCTTTGACACTTGGTATGATAATAAAGCACTTACAGTATTTATACTGGGACCTCGGGAAAGCAGTATGTTCTGTGGTCCCTCGACCGTCGATGTTTCTCTCGGCAAACATCGACGGTCTCGGGACAACAAAACACACTGTTTCCCTCGGTCCCAGTAAATAAGTGTTAAATGTTTGATGAAGCGACGCCTTGCAAATTATGTCACACACATTATTCATATATGGCTATATACAGTGTAAAAAGTTGGAAGTATAATACGCAACACTCAGTCACTCTCTGAAAAGTAAAACAACCATGTATTTACCGATATAACACAGTCTGCGATTTTTGTACAAGCTCCAGTTTCAGTAGTGGACTTTAAGTACGTTAACAACATTGCCATTATTTGTTCGGGGCTGAAAATAGCATCTTTTCCTAAGTATTTGACCTATAGATAAAGTTTTGGAAAATATATGGACAATGAAAATATTGTAGTATGAGAGCAAAATAATACAGAAAGCAAATAACTGGAATATATGGCATGCACTATGCTTATACTGTACATAAAATGTTTATATATATATATATATATATATATATATATATAATATATATATATATATATATATATATATATATATATATATATATATATATATATATATATATATATATATATCTATATATATATATATATATCTATATCTATCTATATCTATCTATATATATATCTATATATATCTATATATATCTATATATATCTATATATATCTATATATATCTATATATATATATCTATATATATCTATATATATATCTATATATATCTATATATATCTATATATATATATATAGTACGATATCTACAGACAAGCTTGGTACAATCTAGATATGGGCATGAGAACTAATTATACACAAACGATTGCCAGTGACAACCGCTTGTGGGATAAACAGCGGTCATGCGCACATCTAGAGAGCGTGAAGCGGTATAGGGCCAGAGTGCTCAAACTACCACAAGGGTAGTGGGCGTTGCATTATCGCTATATTTATCCATATATATATATATATATATATCCATATATATATATATATATATATAGGTAATATTTGGCATTTCACTCGATCAAACTACATGTTGAAAGGATTTATGGTGAAGGAAAATTTCGAGTGTTGGAATACATACATTTTAAGACCAAACCGGGACCAGTTGCGAAAAATGCAACTTTAAGGCCTTCCGGCTGGCCAACTGGGAATCGAACCCTGGTCTCCGAATCAACGTTTCGGCGCTCTAACCTTTGAGCTAATGAGACATGGTCAGAACAGTCAGTGATTTTCCATATATACATATTAAATTCGCCGCTTTCACTTGACACCAACAGGCAGACATCGCATCTAACCATAATGTGGAGCAAGGCCTCTCGAGCGCACTTCCCAAAGTAGCGAAGCGATACACAACTTCTTGTATACAGAGGGCTTTAAGAATAATCAATTAATATTAGATAGGATTTAATATTGTCAAATACATATATGGAAAAAGTGACTGCCCCAACCGGGAATCGAACCCTGGTCTCCGAATCAACGTTTCGGCGCTTTAACATTTGAGCTAATGAGACACGGTCAGAACAGTCATTGTTTTTAGTTTTTAGAATATACAAATAACCCCAAACCTAACCCTAACGCTACACCTAATATTAACCCTAACTCTTACGATAATGCTTTATTTTAGAAACAACAGCTGATTTTTATTTCGAATTTTACTACCGATAGTCTATGTGACGTCATTTCGGGATTGATCTGAAACTTCACCCTGATGGCCCCACATAGCTACGATAAGCTATTGCTGAATTTAAACAATGGTATAAATATTACTTGAGTTCAGCAGTGTCTGATTGTAGCTATATGGCCCGCCTGTTACGTGGATACAAACTTTGTTTCCGGTTTCGTTAAGTTTCTTATCCAGTTCCCCTTCCATTATCTATGGATAAGGGGCTTGCCTGCCCCTAACTATAGGTTAGACAATGGTCACGTGTGCTCTGTGGGATATAGCGTCCCCAATCGCAAATGAGATATCACATTTTCCCGATGTGTGTCGAATAAATCTCTAACAGCCATAGTTCTGAAAAGAACTGTTTATTGCCGCGAAAATGCAAAATTTGGCGAGCAATTGCGCGAGCAATAGCTCCTAAAGAAACTGGGTGCGAGAAATCAAATGACGAATTTCAATATTTAAAATAGTATTAAAATAGTATTAAAAAGTATTAAAATATTTCCTTTAGGCTAAAATCCAGTGGTCGATCCAACTTCGAAACGAGCTGCGAAAGGTTTTCAAAACGACCGGGCTGTCAGCTTGTCAAAACTGATAAAAACACCATATATGGAGTTGCCACCTTGGGAGAATTTAGTTTTGCCTGCGTTTCGCAACAATTCCTGGCTAAATTATAATGAAACTAACCGAAATTTACCTAATTTTTATCAATTTGTTTTGGTATATGCTAAAACAATTATTCACCTCAGTGTCAGTGAATAGTGGTGATTTACCGAGACGCTGGTGGATATTTACCTCGACGCTTCGCGTCTCGGTAAATATTCACCACTATTCACTTCCACTTCGGTGAATAATTGTTAATTATCGGAGTCAAATCCTAAAAAAGACAAAATTTGCCAAAATTCACGTTATTATGATGTTATGTCCTGCGCATGCGTAACAAAAGATGAACCACATGGATTCTACATCGAGTAACGGGATAAGTTCAGCCGGTTTTGAAGCGTGAGGCACAGGCTGAAAAGGGAAATCGGGGGCAACACCTCTGACAACCTTGAAGCCCGATGTCTTCTAAATTTCCGCTGCATATGATAATGCAAGCGGGGAAATTTAGTGAAAAACAAAGCATTTTTTTGTCATTTTCCAAGTGGTGTTCAATTACGCCACCCAACAAGAACAGTGATGGCGTCAGACCAAACAAGACACTGGTAAATCGTAAAGTTTCAATCTCTGAACATTCATTAGGTTTCCAATGGAATCGTAGTGCATCACTGTCTTGTCGTTTAACCCGTACTTGCAAAAAAGCCTTCTGTAGATCTCCCGTGACTGCCACAGAATACACTCTTGCTCTGACTAACACATTCCATAATTTGTTCTGGAATGGAGGACCAGGATTCAAACAATCATCAAAAGATACTGCATCTGGATGAGCTTTGGCACTTGCATCATAAACAATTCGAATCTTGGTTGGCTCAGCACATTCACGAATGACTAGTTTATGAGGTAGGTAGAACTCCACGCCCTCACATGCCTGCATGTGTGCAGTTTCGACCACCACTTCACTCTTCTGCTGTTCGATTATCTCTATGTACTCGTTGTAGCATTAACAGTCTTCGTAAACGTCCTTGTTCATTATTTGCAATGAGGGTGATCTCCCTTCCAGGAGAGGCCTGTCTCGTACCATTCAGCTGCGTCGCGCGACAACTGTTCTTGGAACTCGGAATAGACTTGGCCTTGGTCATGTTGTGGAGTATCGGCAAGCCCCATAAACGTTGTAAACTCTCGTATGTCGATCACGCTTCCGAAAGTTCTTGTCTTCTTGTTCAACCGAATTGCTTCGCATCCACGAACGCAATTAAGGAATCGCAAAGCTTCACAAAATCCCAGTCTTGCCAGTTGTCGTCGTTGCGGAACAGATCTCCACGGATTCCTGATAATTATAACTTGCCAATCGTCAACGATACATTACCATTAACTTGCTGCAATTTCCCCATGGTTTCAAGAGACTGAACGTTGTACACTAAGCGGTCATAAAACTGATGTACTTGTTGTGGCTGTGCTCCAACAATACGTTGAAGGGATATTCTTCGAGAGGAACGAATAGGCACATCAAGATATGCAGTTTAGTTTACTGGATGCGCCTCGAAGTGAAAGAAAGCAACTTTTAAACAAACAGCATTGCAAATACATCGACAATAAGATGACAGAGAACGACCAGTTAACATCTGCCGAATTGAAAACTAAACTAATGGAAGAATGCGGTGTGATATTTTGAATTCTACTATATTCTTCCTACCATCCATAGTGGAATCAAATGTATGTTATGCCAAATATCTTGGTGTAGCAGACTTTGTAGAAACAATTTTGGCGTGGAATAAACTATTTCATTTTTGGAGTCAATAATTGGCATGACAAAACGTTTGATATGCAGCTAGCAATAATTTATTGACCAAACAATTGTTTTAATAATAATTTATTTCTCATCTTAGAAGCTTGATACAAGTTGGTCATATACTTATCTGCTGATATTTAAACTGTAGGCTTATCATTAATCAGTAAATGCACTGATCAATTTGAAACATCACCATTACCCCGGGCAGACCCCGAGAATATAAACTTTTGAAAATTCCAATCCCCTGGGCATTTGAATGCCCTAATTGTAGCAAGAAAGGCAAATGCCCAAGCCCCATGGCCAAATTATGAAACTGGAAGCACAGAAATTCCATTTCATTTTTGACAATTAAGCCAGTCCATGACAAAATAGTCCAGTCATTTTACGAATAAAATAAGGTGGAACAAATTCCCATGTCAACGGTTTTAGACTCCGACATAATGAGATTCTTGGGGACTTTTGATGTTATAAACTATAGGGATAATTTATTAAGGGATAATTTATTCCTTTATAACATATCAAAAGTCCCCAAGAATCTCATTACGGCAACATGTCGAAAAACGAGATTTATTTGGAGCAGTTGAGTATCGGTTTTGCGACTGCATGGAAACGAGGCTGGCCAAATTCTATCATATTTGCTGTGAAATGCAATATTACCTAAAACTTTCAAGGCTTTTTTGCCCGGAATACACTGTCAAGGTTCCCATTGTCCTTGAAAATTCAAGGTCAGGGAATTTTGTAATAAGTCAGGGAAACTATAAAAACGTGGCAAAAATCAGGGAATTGTGATACACAAAAACCTTTTATATATATAAATATATATTGGTTTCCTGTGAAATGCGTAGAACCCAGTATAATGTCCTGGTAGTGCAATTACCTTTTATCAGTTGTTTTTCGTGGCTTGGGCCTAGAAGCAAAGGTCAGCCATCTTGGAATTTTATCTCACCAGGAGAGTACTGTGCAAATGGAGCCGGACCTCACCGTAATTATATATAGCTTGCATGAGACACGCTTTCATTGGTTGATACATGATCAGATGACATGTAACAAACAAACTGTTGCCCGCTAAGGTAGGCGAGCGGGCGACAACTCCTCGAGCGCACGTGATGAGCTCGTGACATGATGATGCAATGTTTTTTTACTGGAAAATGTTTATTTTTTCTGCTGTTCTTTTATAATACTTTTTTCTATATAACAAATCACTCAATGACGGGTCCCTCTGGAAAGTAGTAAGATTTAATTACTTCGAATCTCGATGTTTCCCTGGACTTCGTCTGGTCATTAATGCCTGGTTTTCACTATCGACACAAGCATAAGACAACACAAAAGGAAAAACAAAGGAATTAAGTCAAGCTTGCAACATAAGCGTCGACATAAGCGTAAACATAAGAACATAGTCCAAGCATAACGCAAGAGCAGAACAAAAGATGAAACAAAGAACAATTCTCGTTGTTTGGTCTTCGCAATTCCCAGATGATAAATCATCCTTTGTTTTCGTATTGTGCTTATGATTATGCTTATGCGCTAGTGAAAACCAGGTTTAAGTGTTTATTGTCGTCTTTACTCGCAGAACGTAACGAGGGTAAGTTCTTAGTTCAAATTGACACTTCTAAAAACAAATAAGTAATGGAGTAAATAAAAATATTGTTGTGCCTAAAGAAGAAACACAGACGGCACCAAGACACTTGACGAGAAACTAGAAAATGGACTGTTGAGTACATGCGAGGTGAGAGGAGATGACTGGGCTGAGGTGGTGCGTGCTAGAGTCTTGCATGCCATGTTACTGATCTCCCAGCGGCCGATGCTGTTTACTATCACGCATGCAGCACTCACTTCAGGACGAAAATACCGAGGCATTTTTTCTCCGATCAGCCTGACAGTAAGAAAAGAAAAATCGGACGCCCACAAGACAAAGAAACAAACGACGCTTTTCTGAAAGTAGTGCGGTATTTACAGGAAAACGACAAAGAACTAACGACAGTTTCCGATTTAGTGGAAAAAATGCGGGAGTACCTAGGCGAATCAGCCAGAAGTATGTATAGCAAACGCTATATGAAATATAAGATTAAAGATTATTTCGCTGATAACGTCATAATCACAAATATAAACGGAAAGGCAAATGTAGTAACATTTAGAAGAACTGTGGCGTGCATTCTAGATGAGTTTCACAAGAAGCAAAAACACCATGCTGACCCAGAGCAAGAGAAGATCGACATCATAAAAACTGCAACTAATCTAATAAGGAGTGACAATAAACTTATTGAAACATCCAACGAGAACTATCCTTTAGTCGAAACTGAAGTCGAGAAGCATATTGATTTTCTGCCCCGAACACTTAAGTTATTTCTGGAGGGCATTTTAGTTGGTAAAAATGCCGACATCAAATTAGCATCCATAGGACAGGCAATCGTCCAGTCAGCGTGGTCACGTGTGATCATTGTGCCGTTACAGGTTGGTTTAGCTGTGCAGCTTCACCACACCTTTGCGTCCCGTTTTCTGATAGATACGGTTCATCGGCTTGGCTTCTGTTCCTCTTACCAAGAAGTGCTATCATATAACCAGAACGCAGCGGTGGACCACTGGACGGACATTACTAACTATGGAGGAGATTTCGTATAATATGTAGCAGACAATGTAGACCATAACCTGCACACACTTGATGGAAATGACACTTTCCACGGGATGGGAATGATTGCAACCATAACGCCGGGCACGAGACGAGTCCGCAATGTGCCAAGACGGAAGGTCACTCCTCAAGACATCACAACGGCAGGAAAGGTCGAAATTCATCCGCCGTTTCAGCCAAGACTGCCTAGCCTAGAAATCAAGTTTAACAATATTGCCGTTACAAGGATAGAGGACCCGACAGTAAATTTAGATATACTGTGAAAAACGTCCCTACTGTTTGGAGTGACTCGCTCGGTTGGGGCGGATTGATGCAAGCCGTGCACAAGGGAGACCATAAGGGTCAGTCGTCCATCTCGTTTCTACCGATGATCGACATGAGCCCTAGCGACACCACCTGTATAAATTCCACCTTGCAATTTGTGTCAAAGCACGGTATTGCCTACCCTGTCATCACATTTGATCAGCCCCTGTGGTGGAAGGCTTTCTGTCTGATCAACACTGAAGCCGCTAACAGAGTGTTACGCAAGATTATCGTGTGCCTTGGAGGATTCCACACTGAAATGAGCTTCCTTGGAAGCATCGGCAACCTCATGGCGGGATCGGGGCTGAAAGAGCTGTTGGAATTGATATATATGCGCCAAATACCATCGAGCATATGCTGACCGGGAAGGCGGAAGCGTGTGCGGTCCGCGGTCATCTAATCGTTGATGCCGCTCTGAACGCAATACTGTACTCGGCCGCACTAGGAGCACCGATACCTCATATACAAACTCGATAGTTTACTACTTTAGTGACTGTTATCATCATTTTTATATACTCTACAGTTGAATAATCGTTAGACGAGATTGAGACTTCCACTAAGCGCGACCATGACGATTCTCTGTTGATCCTACAGGATCTTGAGGAAGGATCCTACAGGATCTTGAGGAAGGATCCTACAAGATCCTGCAAGATCCTGCAAGATCCTGCAAGATCCTGCAAGATCCTGACAAAGGATCCTGGCAAGATCCTTTAAAGATCCTAGCAGGATCCTTACAAGGATTTTCACCAGGGAGACACTGGCCCTAGCGCGCACGGTATGTTTATTGCTTAGTAGACATATATGATAACATATTTGTCTGAATTGATTTTGTAAACATGCCGTGGCAAAAGCGTCATCGATCTCTTTTTATTTTATTGAAATAAAGGACCGCATGGAGAGCGCTCTGCCAATATCACTGACCAGCCCATCATCACTGACCCATCCACACAAGTTAGCGATCGCATAAGTAAGTTTCGTATTATAGCTCACTCTCTACCACAATGCTGGAACAATAACATTTATCAATTTTTTTTATTCCCGTATGGCTATATAGAGTATAACTGAAACTGCTGGCGTGAAAGCAACAACGGTCAGGAGGTGGTTCATGAGGCTAAGAGTCTGTATACAGACCTCGTGGAGAATAAGAAGACCGCAGAAGAAGTCAATACGTCAGACGTCCTCAACAAAATTTGAGATTGCGTTAGCAAAGAACGAGATAACAGTAAAGCTGCCAGTCGAACAGCCACACTCTGGTTACACTATATGGAAATGGTAGACATACTGCGCGCATTTGTCAAAACTGAATGCACCGCGAACTGGGAGCTGCATCTGCAAGTGGTATCACAAATGTTGTCGTACTTTGCTACATTCGGTCAAAACTATGTGTATCTCCAATCCATGCAGAGCCTTAAGGATAAGAATCCTGAAGTCCACCAAGAGTTTGTATCCGGCTACCACGTGGTGAGGAGGAGCGAACGCTTATGGTCAGGGTTATCCGACCTTGTCATCGAGCAAGTCCTCATGGGGTAGCGGTATGACAGAACAACAATGGCTCACCTGGCTGTTATCAATGCCAGCATGTGCTGAGACCAACTGCGACATGCAAGAGCTAACAGGCATCCAGTACAACTCCAGTGAGCAAAACAAAGATGTGACAAAGTCCAGACAGAAGCGAGACATGGACGATGCCATTGTAATTCTGAAGACGCTTGTAAGTGGCAAAAACCTGTTCACGCCAGATCCAGTCTTCAAGAACATCATGACTGGTGTCAATGCCGATGCGTCAGTCGACGTTGACGAAGCTCGGACTAAAGGAGAAAAGATCTTGTCTTCAATGACCGGGCAGTCAGTTGACAAACTCATTCAAGCGAAATCAGCAATCTGTTATACAATAGACAACGACAGAGAACACTGGATCCACAACTTTTATTCCAACGGCTGGTCGTCGCTTGCAATAACACCGATGACTTAAAAGAGGTCTTCAGATATGAACTGTGCAGTTACACAGCGGCGCTTTTTGATATTCCTGTGACCATACGCCAGCCTCAAAAGGCAATGCTTGCAGATACTTTGTGGGGCAAAGCTATCATCCGATGCAAAGTCAAGCCCTATGGCAGAAGCGGCATATGCCAGGGCATATGCTCAGGCAACGTCCAGTATGTCCTTGATGGCGGCACTATATTCTTCACTGGGTTCCCTGGCCACGGCAAGTCACATACCAAGAGCTGTGCCGCATATACTGCCAGTACATGCTGAAGAAGTATGGAAACCAAACGGTAATTGTGTTCGATGGCTACGGCAACAAGCCCTCCACAAAGAGTGTGACCCATCAGAGACGCTCAGTGGCGAAGGAGCTAGAGTGTGACCGTAACTTTCTCAGATGAGATGAAAGTAACGATGAAAAAAGATGCCTTTTTGTCAAACGTTGAGAACAAGAAGCGGTTTATTACCATGTTGTGCCACTTTTTACAGGAAGTTGGCAGTTTAATTACCATCCAAGCAGAGGGCGATGCTGACATCTAATAGTGAAAACAGCCATGGAGTCTGCTGCAGAGTATCACATTGTACTTGTCGGAGATGACACCGATCTCATTGTCCTACTTTGCTATCATACACAACCAGATGGATATGAGACCGGATCTGAAGACGAATTCCAAACATAGTAAGGTGTGGAGCATGAAGCCATTGAAAGCGGAGCTCGGTCACGCAGTATGCTACAACATGTTGTTTCTTCATGCTGTTTTGGGCTGCGACACAACCTCTCACCCTTACGGATTGGAAAGGCCGCGTCCCTTAAGAAGTACTCTGACTCACTTTACTTCCGAGAACAAGCGAAGGTGTACTTCGACGCGGACTCAACTCCAGATGACGCAGCGAAAGCAGGGGAGAATGCCCAACAGCCTCTGTTACCACTGATACTATGAGAAAGTGGTTACTAGAGGTTTTCAGGTACAACCTACCCCCAACGTCGTCAGCAGCTAGATACCACAGCTTCAGAGTGTTCTTACAGGTGAAGCAATGGCAGGGCCGAGATGAGGATGTCACTTGAAGACTGGGGTTGGAAGCTGAGCAGTGGTCAAGTGCTTCCCGTCACGACAGACTTACCTGCTGCACCAGAGTCTTTGCTGAAGATGATCAGGTGTAACTGCGGGACTGATTGCTCCGACGCGAGGTGCACCTGCCGTAAGCATGGTTTTGACTACATGCAGGGGCGGATCCAGGATTTTTCGTACGTTAGTGAAAATTTTCGTTTGTAAAAAAATTTGGGGGGGGTAGGGAAATTTTTCCGGGAGGTATGATTAGTTAATTAATACCCACACTAGATATTTTTCGGGATTTTCGGTAAATAAAACGTGAGGTGCAAAAATGACTGTTTCGCCCAATATCAGGGCTCATCAGCAAACATGACATGACATCAGTCAATATATCTAAAGAGTAAACGGATAAAATAATTTTTGTCCTGGAAAGCCAAAGGCTGAAAGGCTGTTGATTAAAATATGAATTTCATCAATTGATGTCTATCACAAATCACAGTGTGATTTATCACATCTGAACTAGAGATCGTATCACACCAAGCCATGTGGTCTAACCAAGTCAACAAGACACACTGACACAGTCCATATACATTTATATATGGATAATAGATATCCATTATCCAAATCAAAATTTTAAACTAATATCAGGCGACAAAAAGCATAAACAAAATGCCTACACTACAGTATATATTGGTTCGGCTGGGTTCGCGGTATATAAGTGAAATATTTAATATTAATAAACTTTTGACTGCAGTAATATGCTAATTTCATAAACGATCATGTCAGCCGGTCATGGCGCACAGATTGTTCGGTTAATACAAGTCCAAAACTATTATAATAAGAGTCAAATTTAGTTAAAATACAATATACTAACTATGGCTGTACAAGACTTGTTTTTCCTTTGTCGAACATACTTCGGGATGAAAGATTCGGCACCAAAATTTCTACGAGGCAGAATCTCGTGTGTTGATAGCACTGAACAGCTCTTCAACAGAACTCTTCGGCAAAGCGTCCATTCGTTTCATCAGATCAGCGTAAACATCTTGAAGATATGGCCAATCGTTTCTCTCTAACGCGGACTGCACAGTCTCGTAAATACTACAAGACATTGCAGTATATTCGCTATTTCGCTTTTATATTTCTGTGACTCTTGAAATTGAACCTTCGCGTTCAAGCTGCGATCAGAAAGGCTACTTATGATCGATCAAAAAATGTAGCCAATGAGAATTCACATATTTTTTGAATTAGCCAATCGGATAGCTTGTATACGAGCCCCTGATCCACAAACCGATCAAAACTCCCCACAGAACGATCAAAAAGCAAATTGGCCAATCGGATGGCTGGAATCAGACTACAGAGCGATCAAAACTCACGCGCAAGACCGCTGTTCTGTGACTTGATATATTATATACTTTATCGGAGGCCTTGCCGCTGTATAAAACTTGATAACTGGACTACAAATTTTGAATATTAATGTGTTTGCTATGGACCGCAGTTTGAATTAATAAACTTAATTAATTAACTGCGCAATTTTTACCTTAGTCGCGTGATCGGTTTGACTACCCCTAGATCCGCCCCTGACTACATGCTGCCAGTCCTTAGGCACAGGATGCATGAATAACAGCATTCTCGACGACAGCGATGAAGATGATAACTTACTATAGCAGCCACCCAGTCCGGTATGCTTTAATGCATATCATGCATGCTAAGAATAGTGATGTATTTTCCCCGTTCTTGTAACAATTTTTAAATGAAAACTATTTACCATTATGCTCTCTAAGATTTCTTTGAAATAAAGGCGATTAAAAGGACACTTCCGGTTTTAGCCTCATTTTCATGTTGCAGCAGGAGAGAGCTCGTCAGTGTTTTCTTAAATTTTGGGAGGTTGCCGTGCTCGGATTTTTTGGGACTTTTAGTATGTTCAAATATACATTCATTCTGAAAGGTTTTCGAAGAGAGAGCTTCTGTGGGAATTTGTTCCAGGTCCATTTGCAAAACGACTGGACTAAAAGTGGAATCTTTCCCTTTAAAATCTAACATTAACAATCATTCAACTGATTCCACCATTGTAAAGAAAATATTTGTGGCTGTGACAAAGCTCTACTTAGACTATGAGTAGGAATTCCACCCAAAAATGCACAAATTCCAGACTTCCAGTTCAAATTCCCCACCCTCCTGTCAAAATCCCCACTCCCCGGACATGGCTTAGAGTCAAATTCCCAGGGGGGTTGATGTTTCAAATTGATTAGTACATAAGCACCTTTATCATAAAGCTCCTTGTACTGTCTTGTTAATATGCATTATGGCCATATAAACACCCCAAGGTATGAGTGCAAATTAAATCCCCAAATCAAGCATATTAAATTTCTACCCAATGACACTGCAAAAATGAGTTTCCTAAATATTTACAGTTTTACTTTCACTTAAAAATATCTAGAAGACCAACCTTAATTCCAATTTTTCCTCCTGGCTGTTCAATTATGGTGTAAGGAATATTATTTTGTAATTCTTGTTTTACTTCTGGATCGTTGAATTTCTTTCCAATAAACCGCTTGAATTGACTTACAGTATTTTTAACGTTTGCTCTTTCCTGTTCAGAAAAAATACATGATTTATATTCGGGATGTAAAATACATTTTCGAATGCGACATGGATACTTACAATATAAAAACGAGTTGTAAAACTAAGTAAAACGGAGTTTAGACGTTTAATTATTAGTTAGAAGTTACTTTCAAGTCAGGCAAAGGGAAATGCCAAAGGCAAGAAAGTTAAATTAAAATCATATTACCTGGTTTTTAGCAGAAACTCCAAGCTCCCTCTGTCTCTTACCAAACGATACGTAGGCGCTAAAGACACCAAGTACAGTAAATAATAAATGGTACTGTACATCTTATCACTTACGTACAAATATTTCGTTTTGTTTAACCATAGGCGCCTTTAACCCCGGATTGTCAAAAATATTATGTGAAGGCTAAATTATATGAATTTATATAGATCTGAGAATCTTCAACGTAAAATTAATAGAGGAAAATATCAATGTGGTAACATCAGAATTTTACTATGACTTGATGTACATTTAATCAAGAACATAAAGTTTAAACAGGACTGATTATTATTATGAATAATGGCAGAAAAATATATAATAAAATTAACTAAACTTACGGTGTTCGCCTATCGCTGTATTCATTTGCAATAGTTTCGATTCCCCCACCTCTCGCAACAGCGATAAAACAAGATTGATTGCCAACGTCGAGTCCAACTACAGACATATTTTGAATAGCATTCGCACGTGTAACCAACGTTAATGGCGGTTCGACGAAGACACAAAGGAAGAAGACCGGCCCAAGAAAGAAACACAAATGTCAAACGGAAACAAACCCTCCAAACCTTCTAGTTCCCAGAGCCCTTGAGTAAGAGGCGCGTCAAGACTTTTTGCGAGAATTGCGTTAAAGTGCGTATAACGTCAAAAACTTTTATTTGATCGTCAAATCCATTGTACTGAGGGGATTCGAACATGGTATAACAAAGTTGTAACAGATAAGTATTTCCTGAGATATTGAAGTTTGAACATGCCAAAATTCGATGTTTTAAAATCATGGCCGGGAGAAAAGAGTCTGAGTCCGAAATCGAGCTTCTGACGTCATAGCGGGAACACATCAGTTGCATTTATAAGAAAACAACTGTATAATCAAGTTGTTTATCTGGCTATTTTGAAGCACATGGGAAGGGGAAACAGTTTTTTTCAATGTATAATTCTAGCGAGATGCTACGAGAACTAGAGGAAAGACCTCGTTGAATTCGGTTGAGAAATAGATGCGATCTCGACTTCTCGAGTCATCACTGCAAACAAAAGTCATGTCGTTCATAATTGACCCGTACAGCGGAGCTTGAATCTGACGCTCTAAAAACCAACTTACTAGTAAGAAACGGCTTATTTACGCTTTACAAAGTTTCATAAGTATTTGTTGTTTTGATATTTTTTATTATGGAGAATTGATGTGACATAAATATGGAAATATCCAAACACTCACAAAGCAGCATAAGGCGTCACTATATAAAATATATGACATATATCTTATGCGCCCGAATGATCTCAGACTTCATGTGTTCACTGCACGGTGTAGTGACTGAAGTACTGAACGATTTTCACAACTTACAACTGACGATTTATACCGAGTAAATCACATGTGATCGCAGTGACTGTTTAATACTTCCACAGTCTGAAGTCTTGCCTACTGTTTACATCTGTCACAGCCACTCGTAGCTGAATATCATGTTTCATACAACATTTTTGTATTCTGAGTTTATAGCACACGAAACAAGTAGAAAATAAATGACGACAAAGACAATATCACAAAAATGTAAAACTGATATAAAGAAGGGAAGTCAAACAAGCCATTATTAGATATTATTATTGACAGAATGATAAGTCAGTGTACTGCTTCTATGCTGTATTAATGCTGCTCTTCAAAGAAGTGTTGGATGTCATCGCGTGTAACGACAGTGTAGCGAGAATTGTTTTATGAGCTATTTTTCAAATCATGCTAGTAATATGTTGTTCTATCGAGGAAATTGGCGTAACAAAGCATGCATTTGGAATATCTTGACTGTATTTTGAGGGACTAGGCGTCAGACTGTGCGCAATATACCTTTGGTCTCCTATCCGATCTTTTTCCAAGTTTTCATTGACGAAATTCGTTAAGAATTGACTTCAGCTCTCGCGAAGGCTTTTTAGAATAAATAAAGTAAAATCTATCGATTTTCCCCTCCTCGCGCACCAAAAAAGCTCGTCAGAAGACAGTAGATAGCACAATTTCGCAGTTGTTTACCGATAAGTTTATTTTGCTGTGTTCCCGCTATGACGTCAACGTCCACTTAGCACCCAGACCCTTTTCTCCCGGCCATGACTTTCAAAACGCGTTGTTCAAGGCAAGATATCTTTGGAAATACTTATCTGTTAAAGCTTAGTTATACTTTGTTCAAATCCTCTCAGTATGGCGAATTCATTAATCCAAAAAAAGTTTAATGCTCTTCGGAGCACGTTACAATGATGTGTAAAACACATTTTTTGTAATGTGTTTTACAGCGCCCTGGCGTACAAATATGTGTAAATCAGTAACTCATTTTGTGGGGACTACTTCATGTATGCCGATTTTTGTGTCTCGACACAACATTTTGGTTAGGATTATAATAATAACTATATAATAATAATAATAATATTATTATAATTATTAATATTATTATTATTATTATTAAGATTATTATAATAATTATAGCTGTGTTGGGGACAGGTTTACATGAGTAACCAGCTTTAGGCATACATGAAGCACCTGCCCATTTTGTTTAAATTTTTTTGTCATTTTTGGCCGTCTAATTACTTCATGTATGCCTATAATTTTGTGTTGTGTTCAATAACCGCTGTCTACAGTCTAGAGCCTGCAGGATACCAAGGAACGCCGAATGCTCGCCGAAGTGCGCGCGGAAATGAAACGGGGGCTGAGCGTTCGCTTCGGCGAGCAGTCGGAGTTGATGTAGTGACGTCATACGAACAATTCACGAAGTTGGCATATCTTTGATAGCAGCTGCGCGAAATATAATATTCCCAGCGAATTTTAATTCAAAATGAATATGGTGTAACGGTGCTTGAACTTGTAAACAAAAGACTAAAAATGTGGAAAAAAGGAGCAATTGTTTTGTCGGTTTTATCGATGTATGTCCCCCCCCCCCCCCCCCCTACAGTGTATAATAACGTATCCTGCAGTAGACAGCGGTTATCAACACAACACAAAATGATAGGCATACATGAAGTAATTAGACGCCCAAAAATGATTTACGCATATTTGTACGCTTAGACATATCTCATTGTAACGTGGAAGACGGACAGTTAGGGTTAGGAAGACACTCAAGGCGAGTGGTTAGGAAAACACCTAAGGCGGGGGATTAGGGTTAAGGTTAGAATGAAGGTTTAGGATGAAGGTTAGGGTTAGAATTATCATTGGGATTAGGGTTAGACTAGTTATTGAAAATGAGAAGGTCCTTTTGAGTCATCCCTTTTAGCCTTCACCCACATGGCACTAGAACAGAACATTGATACTTAGTTACGTTTAGCCGCTGACCAACACATTTTGAATTTTTTGACTGTCTATCTCGTTGACAGTCAGCAGGATGCACTTGCCTTAAATTTCCGTCTATACCGAAGCCCACGCGAATTATCAGATACCTGCGAGTTGCTCATTGATACTGGTAGTTTTGCAATTTGATAATTGGATTTGTCTCGATGCTCAGAACATCTCTACCCGTGGTGCACCTGTATATATACGACAGAAAGTTATCTCAGGGCAGTGCCAGAAGAAGATGGCTGTTGGACACGACTTGAATGGAATACCAACTCCAGAAGAAGGCAGGGATGAAGCTGTTCGATGGTTCCGATTTTGTCGGGTTAACTACTGATCAGATGTTCACCTTGTCTAGAGTGCTATTGAGATGGTGTCTCAGTAAAAACACCCTTTGCAACCCTGGCGAGGTGCATAGTATTTAGCCTGACGACAAGATATGGATCACCAAAACTGCACCAGGGTTCAAGCCCCTGCACAAACTGCTCCGAATGATCCAGATGTGACACAGTGCACATGAAGATGCGTAGTCTTAAATCCATCTGGAAGGACTGCATCCGATATTGGAGACAGGAATAACGAAAAACTTTATAAACAGGAAAAACTGCCGTAAATCGAATATACTTTTAAGGGGCGAAACTCAAGGGGGGGGGGGGGGGGGGGGGGGGGGTGACAGCCCCCCAAAATACTAAAAACACCAATTGGCAGGGCAAATTAGCAATCAGAGATCTTGCAGGGCAGCGCAGTGAGAGGCTGGAGAGAAGCTACTTAAGGTAATCTACCTATGGGCGTCATCTACACGAGATTTTACAAACGGGTGTAGCCTGAAGTGTTAGCCAACCACTAAACCCTTGCCACGCGACAATCTCGTTCCCAGAACCTGCGTTCCTATTGGCCTGCGCGCCAAAAGGAACGCAAGTTCTGGGGCGAGTGTTAAATTGGTTCCCAGACCCTTCTGTCAGTACTAGGCGCAAAAAATGGCAGCATTTGGAAAGAGGCAGCAGGTCAGCTTGGATTCATTTGAAATGTGTTCGCTGTAAAATTAGATGAAAAAGTTTGCTCAAATTGCTGCAAATTGTCTTTCCGAGCTTCTAGATTTCAAAATTTCCCCCCACGTCTTTAGGACGAGAGTGCTATTGCAATACCAGCAACAAAGGGGCAAACAAGATTGTCAACAATATGAAATCGCTGGTTTCTAACTATATTTTTCCCAATGTAAACATCAAGTTCAATGAAACCATGGTAGGTCAGCGGGGTACCTTGTATCGATCTTGGTTTGACACCAAGTTGCTGTAGTTTATTCAATGTTTGTTTATCTACTTTGTCAGTGCTGATTAAACTCAAATCACTTCTAGTATCAAAGAGAAAGGTTACCTCTTTATGCTGGTTAACAAATTCACCTCGAACAAATCGTGCTGAAGAAAATGTCACTGCTGAAACATTCCTGTAGGCCTTGGGATTTGGCCGGGTGAGCCAATAATTGGTAATCTGCTGATGCTCCACGTACAAACTGGCTTAGGTTATTTTGCCATTGTTGTGGTGTCCATGATGGATTTTCTTGACGGCGAGCACCACAATCACTCCAAAAGTGACTAGTATATAGAATGACAATAAAAACATTCTTTCTGACGCTGAGATCTCGTTCGGCCATTTCGGGAGGTTTGCTGACCGCCATAATTCCTCTGCTTACCGCTGTTTCCTCATGTGCTTAGACTTACCACTTGAGCTTGTAGGGCAGAAACCTGCTGACTGAGTTCATCAATTTTTGTGATGGCGAAGTTGGCGATGTGGTAATGTCGAAAAGAGCTTTTATTGTATTCTATGTTAGTTTTATTTACAGGCTTGGTGACGTCATAATTATTGGGATATTTAATTGGGTAACACTACATCTCCCTTTCTTTGAGATGTCATCAACAAAATATCAAATTGTTCTATCAGTCATTTGTCTCTAACTTATTTTGAAAGTTATTTTAGTCCAAGATTTTCTCTTGCTTTTAATGATAGTTTCTTGATTCTTCTTCGTCTACTATTTACATTTGGTGATGGTGTTCTTTCTTGTATGTCTTGCTTCTTGTATGTTGCATAGTTGTACTCGGTTACGTCTAACGACTTTTGTAGATGTGTCCACTAGATATGATCTTGGTTTCGTGGATGGCTTGATAACTGTGCCTGTACAATGCATGTCTGTAATGTACACTGTTGCACCTGATGGTCGAGGTTCCAGAGGGTGTGCTTTGTGGCGGTTATCAAAGTTATTCTTCTGCTTTGATCTGTATCCTTCTTCTTTTTCTTTGAAGTGTTCATAGTCTGGCAATTTGGGGACTAGATATTTTGGCATGATGGGTATTGTTGCCTTGATCTTTCTTCCCATGAGGAGTTCTGCAGGAGAGTATCCACTTGATAGTGGTGTGGATCTGTATGCTAACAGATCATTAAGTACTGAAAATAGCTGATCATTAAGTGCGCCAAATTCGCAGTGTTTGGCTAGACAATGCAAGTCGGTGACGAAACTTTCAACATGGTTCTCTTTCGTTTTGCACCCGAACGTTGAACTTTGCTCGTTCGAATATAACGTTTCTTTTGGCGACTAAGTGGTTTTCGAACTTGTTTTTGACTGTTTCGTAGCTTTTCATCTCTTCTTGACTTTTCATCTCTTCTTCCTCCTTCTTGTCTAGCTCGGTAGCTATTCTGAATCGCTCGAACCGACGAATCCATCTGGTCCACTCCGTCGATTTAAAGGAAAATTTTAATGGAGGTGTAATTTGATACGTTGTGAATTTGAGCTTCGCACCTGCGGCTGCGTTCCTTCGTTTGTTTCTTCCTCTGACATTTTGATGAATACTATTCTCAATAACTGTCTTGTTATCTGTGTCTGACACGCTGTTTCCTTCGTTCAGATCTTATTATTCTTATTTTATTGTTTTTGCGCTACTGCTCGAACCTTCGACCGCTGCCACCATGTGCTAATGTCGAAAAGAGCTTTTATTGTATTCTATGTTAGTTTTATTTACAGGCTTGGTGACGTCATAATTATTGGGATATTTAATTGGGTAACACAACAGGCGAGGCTTGTGCACCACACACTTGGGAGTCAAGAGGAATTTTCCAGATGCGTTCAAAACGCTCACAAAATGCAATAAGTTCACGAAGCACCATGGCTGAACCATCAGGTTTCTTCCCTTCAGCTTCGTAATATTTCTCTGCGAGTTTCTGGTCAACACCAGCAACAAATGCATCCAAAATACGAGACTCTTTCTCTTGTGAATTGGGATAAGCTTTGTTAACGAGATTTTCAACGCGATAGGCAAATTCAGACAAAGGTTCGTTGTTTACACGTTTTAAGTCGTGACGATATGTATATTCGTTTCAAGGTGTGTCGTACTTTGCTTTAAATACAGCATACAGGCTCTTTATCTTTAAGCATAATGCTTAAAAGCATCACCTGTTAAAAGGCGGGCGAATTGTTGGGCTTGTTCGGCATCCGCGTGGTCCAATCGCCATTCGATACATTAATGTCACCACTCACGATTCAGTGCGTACATGTATCTTTCCCAAAACAATGGGAAATCTTCAACTACCGAAAACGTTGCATCAACTTTACAAACTGGTAGCTTCCTAGGCTGAGCGACAACATCACAGGCGGGTCCGACATAATTTCGCTGCCACCAAATGTGATAAAGGACACGTACAAACTGGAATAAAGCTTTATCTCTTTTATTTCTCATCAGACAAGACTCAACAACAACCTCAACTTCTCGAGATGCGCAGTCGACCTGCGCATCTTGGCACAAGGACCGTGACCAGGATTTTTTTTGGTACCCCAAACGTGGTAACTTCGTTTACAAATGCCCTTGCTGTGGTTTCGGCGCGTTGATCTGCCATTGGAGCTGCTTCTACCCATTTAGTAAAGTGTTCTGCCATTACCAAGATGTATCGGTTCCCTCGCGACGTCATTGGCAGTGGCCCTAAAACATCCATCGCCCACAGCTCCATTGGTCTGCCGACTTCGACGCTCTTCATTGGTGCACGTTGCACGGGCTGCTGCGGTTTGCTTCGGTTGCATTGTTCGCGCTCAGCTATCCATAGTTGCACCTCCGCCGCCATTCCCGGCCAATAATATTCATGTTGTAGGCGTTGTAAGCATCGGTTAATATGTGCCCAGAACTTGGGTCTGTAACAGCTTTAAGAGATCCGGGCGCATCTCTCGAGGGGCCACCAAAACCAGGCTTGTAGTGTGGTAAATAGCGACAGTCTCACCATACGAAACACTAGGCCGTTGTAAAAGCTCTCTTCTTAAGCCAGAAGCTACTCCTTCAATAAATTGTTGTTTGAGTAGAGTGTTGCGTTCATCTCCATCAAGCTCGGGCATTGCGCGCTCAACAGCGGCTCCAAGTTGTACGCGAAGACTCGGATGTCTTCCTCTGGTTTCCTTGTTCGACTGCGAAACGTCATCATCGCAATGTGTTTACCCGTGGCATCTCCACCAAATGCGGTTGTGAGCGCCTCTTTCAAATCTTTGTAGCTCGCCTTCTTCTCCGATTCGAGGCGTTCAAATATTGCGAAGGCTTTTCCGGATAAAAGCGTTGGCAATCGATTTAACATCACGTCGTCTTTCCATTCGTTGGCTTGTGAACAAAGTTCAAACTTCCGAAGCCATAATTCATAAAGCGATATCGCCGTCTGTAAAAACTTCTGCCGGGTAGTGCCACACTTGCGCGCGTTCCTGCCGTCGGCATCCTGGTCACGGCACCAAAATGTAATATACACAGAAATACAGAAGGAAACCGATCGAATGTTAATACTCCTCTTTTATTGTTCAATATCCAAAACATATATAACCTTCTCTTCGCACACACCCGACACCCGATGTCTCTTCTTACAAGATCATATATCAATCAACACTTAACACTTAATATTTCACTTAACATTTGATATTTACCACACACTACAGTACTCTACCAAAAAGACCCAAACCTTCAGGCGGGATCCAAAATGTACAGTGTACTTCTCTTTCAGAAATCCATCAAAGCAGAGAAAGACTCAAATCAGCTTCAATAAAAAATCGAACCTCCCAACAACACGCTCTCGCGAAGAACTGCAAGAAGCTAAGGAGAATTTCGACAAGTCTGGAGGCTCTCATCCAAGAAAAAGCACAAAAGTTGGAAACAGAACATGAGCAAAACGTCATGCATGCAAGTGCATGGAAAACCCTTACAGAGATCACCAACAAAAAGGCTATTCCTCTTAGCCGACTAAAAGGAGAAACGAGAGGCTACAAAATGGTATCAGCATTTCAAGAACCTTCTTGGCATGAAGCCAGAAGATGATACATCAGATGTTCAGACTGACCCATTTTTCACTAAAAAGATCTCAGACCTGCTCCCAATCAATACAAAGCCATTCAGTCAGCAACAGTTGAGAAAATGCCTGTCAATTAATGTCAAAAGTTCAAAAGCTCCTGGACTTGGCACAATCCCCGCATTTTTATGGAAAGAGGAAATCTTTCATGACGAACTGCTCTACATTTTCAATAAGATCTTTGAGGGGAATAAACCTGAGGCATTTTCAACATCATGCTTAAAACCAATCCTTGGACCTTGGATATGCTGACAACTATATCGAGGAATCATCCTTACAGCTATTGCATCCAAGATCTATAACTCGTTACTACTCAACAGAATCTTCAATTATATTGACCCTATTTTAAGACACAATGGGTTCAGAAATGGAAGATCCACACTACCACAAATACTCGCAATCAGACGAATTATAGAAGAAATCAAGATAGCAAACAAAGAAGCAGTCTGATATGCATAGACTTTTCAAAGACACCCGACTATTTATGTCACTGATTTGGACTATGCCGACGACATAGCTCTGATATCGGACCAGCTTCATAAAGCACAAGAACTCCTCATCTCACTGGAAATGGCTTCAAACAAAGTTGGGTTATTCCTAAACGCTAAAAAGATGGAATATATGACCATCAATGTAGATGCGAATCACCCACCTACTGTATCTCCTCCGTAGGTGGTAATGTCCTGAAGGAAGTCACTGACTTCAAATATCTGGGCTCCTATATTGCCGATAGTAGGAAAGACTTTCTGACTAAAGAAGGACAAGCTTGGGATGCATGTAATAAGCTCCATCTCATCTGGACATCGAGCATCTCTGAAAAAACCATATACACTCGTCTATTTATGCGAGTTCGAAATCTAAACTGGAAGCAGCACCCTAAGGTAAATGTAAGTTAAATATGGTATGACGTTAATAATTTTTGAAAGGGTTTTTGTTAGAAGGTCAGAGAATGACGGATTAATTATAGAAGGATGTGACAGATTAAGGTGAATATTTATAAGCTAATTAGTATTACAGGATATTGGGGTGTGACGAAGTGGGGAGAAAAGAAAGGAATGTGTTGTGATATTTTTATTTTCTCCCAGTTTGGTCGTAAATTGATGTAAATAAAGGCAAGAATTTTTGGGAGAAAATGAAGAGACGTGTTAATAACAAATAGTAGTGATGTGCATAAATTGTTTGTGTTAAGAAACTTTAACGATCGTACCTGTTTCCATATAATCGCTGCGATTGCGGCAAAACAAACATAGTCAGCGATATTAGCGGGCTTTGTCGTGTCACAGCTAATCAAAGCTATGGCTATCGGGACGAAGTAAACAAAGACAACTGTCTTTTACTATCGCAAGCACAGCTTTTCATTGTAATTGATGTTATCATTAAGGTCTATTTGAAACGTCGAATTTATCATGTGTCGAATATAATGTGTATTAGGTTCGACAAATTGGACGTCGGTTTCAAACATAGAATTTATCATTTTGTGGAAAGTAATGGACAAAGAAGTCGTTTGGATTGCATTTTAAAAGTAGTGAACTTAAATCTCGTCCCAGTTTGTTTGGACGAACCGTATTACATTCGACACATGATAAATTGGACGTTTGAGACCTTCGCACTTTAGTCGTTATATTCGACCGTCGACGTAAGCGGTGGAAGTTAATATTGCAAATAAGTGGAAGTTAATTGTTTCATATAAGGTGGAACTTATCATGTGCATAATGATATGTATTTGATTAGACACATGAAAAATGTATTGTTTTGGGGTTCGCCAGATATTTCGAATGAGCGTTCGCTGTGATGGACAAGATCGCTGAGCGTGTGGTTTTCATATGATAGCTAGTACGATCGTCGATTTTAAAATTGAGCGATCGCAGCGATGTCAAGAGTTTGTTTGGGTTAAGAAACATTTATATGTGTTATGAATGAATTGTAGCGTAGGATATTTGTTACATGGTTATTTAAGAACATGTGACAATTGAAGTCATCGCGGTAATAAATAGTAGTGATACATGTCAAGAGTTTATTTGGGTTAAAAAACATTTATATGTATTATGAATGAATTGTAGCGTAGGATATTTGTTACAAGGTTATTAGAGAACGTAAGATATTTGTTGCAAGTTTTTTTAAGAACGAGGTAATACATAACACACAAACTATATGTCTGAATTGTAAATAGATAACAGACAAAGTATACATGTGACAATTGAATAGTAGTGATACATGTCAAGAGTTTGTTTGGGTTAAGAAACATTTATATGTGTTATGAATGAATTGTAGCGTATGATATTTGTTACAAGGTTATTTGAGAACGTAAGATATTTGTTGCAAGTTTTTTTAAGAACGAGGTAATACATAACAGACAAAGTATGCATGTGACAATTGAAGTCATCGTAAGAGATTGTTTGGGTTAAGAAACATTTATGTGTGTTATGAATGAATTGTAGCGTAGGATATTTGATACATGGTTATTTAAGAACGTAAGATATTTGTTGCAAGTTTTTTTAAGAACGAGGTAATACATAACAGATAAAGTATGGATGTGACAATTGAAGTCATCGCAGTAATAAATAGTAGTGATACATGTCAAGAGTTTATTTGGGTTAAAAAACATTTATATGTGTTATGAATGAATTAGCGTAGGATATTTGTTACAAGGTTATTTAAGAACGTAAGATATTTGTTACAAGTTTTTTTAAGAACGACGGAGATAATACATAACAGATAAATTATGCATGATCATTACTGAAAGCTATCGGTGGCGATGGTGTAACGTAACATATGTGTTTGAAGTTTTTTAAGAACTGACGAGGTAATACATAACACACAAACTATATGGCTGAATTATTTGGGTTTAGAAACACTTGTATGTGGTATGAATGAATTGTAGCGTAGGAACAGATAAAGTATCCATTATTATTGAAGCGACGGAGCCATCGGTAGCATCGGTGCCATCGGTAGGAAAGTTGGCAGAGGTGTAGGAGCATCAGTTTACAATCGGTCGCGATCGGTAGGCATCTGATGCAGATGCATACCGATGGTTAGTACGCTTGCTTAGGAAGGGATCAGTTTACAATCGGTTGCGATCGGTAACCATCTGATGCAGATGCATACCGATGGTTAGTACACTTAGGAAGGGAAGGGATCAGTTTACAATCGGTCTCGATCGGTAACCATCTGATGCAGATGCATACCGATGGTTATATTGGACATGTATGTTGCCAGCTTCCTAACTGGTAGACAACAACGTACCCGTGTTGGTCCTCACTTTTCCGACTGGAAGCCCATTAATGCCGGTGTCCCTCAGGGAACAAAGCTAGGTCCTCTTTTATTCCTGGTCTTGGTCAACGATCTCGTAGCTTCTGATAGTGCTGTCAAGTATGTGGATGATACTACCATTTGGGAAGCCAACTCACTGAATTCACAGTCTCGTTTACCTTCATTGGTCTCTGCGTGCACAGACTGGGCCGCAAATAACAATATGATGCTAAATCCGTCCAAGACTAAAGAAATGCGCATCTGTTTCTCGCACCATCCCCCTTCTTATTCTCCTATAATTATTGATGGCCTGGAGATTGATATCGTCACAGAAGCGAAATTGTTAGGACTGATAATCTCCAATGATTCACGTGGATTATGTTTGTAAGAAAACTGCCAAGCGCCTATATGCTTTGCGACTGCTTAGGAGAAGCGGTATACCTTCATGTTAACGTATTGTTCTGTGTATTGCACCTGTATACGACCTCAGATTTTAGAACACGCATGTGAAACGTGGCATCATAGCCTTCCCCAATATTTGAGTGATCAGATAGAAAACATTCAGAAAAGGGCATTTAAAATCATGTTTCCAGGAAGAGGATATATTGATTCTTTAACGAATACCAAGTTGCCAACTCTTTATCAACGCCGGTTCGACCTATGTAAACTCTTCTTTTCCAACATGACTTGTCCCCTCTCATAAGTTGAATACATTAGTTCCGCCAAAACGAACATTAACATATAGCTTGAGGGCCCAAGCCTCACTATTGGTGCCGAAGTGCCGCACAAAGCGTTTCTCGGACAGCTTCGTACCATCTGCTACTCGTGTATATAATTCAAACTAGATTTATTTAATACTCTACCTTTTCCATTTTATCCTAATTGTATATTTTAATATTTTTATTGTGATGCAATTCCATGTAATTCAGTTTTTAACTGCCATTTGGAAATTTTAATAAATCAATCAATCAATCAATCAATCAATCAATCAATCAATCAATCAATCAATCAATCATACCTGAGAAAGAGCGAGCCTCGACTAGTCTGATCAAGCCAGAAAGCACCTCTCCAGAAGCTTGTTCGATCACTAAAGCTCTAGGTTTAAGATGGGATACGAGAAGAGATAGCTTAACATTCATGATTGAAATGGATTGTTTGAAGTCAAAATCAGAGACATTTACTAAGAGGGAGGTAGCTTCGTATGCTGCGAAAGTCTTTGATCCTATTGGACTGATTACTCCATTTACTGTGAGATCAAAGATGTTATTCCAGAGCTTGCAGTGGACCTCACCCTTTAGAGACCTGTGATGCTGATATTCAAGCAGAACTTAAATAAGCTGAAGTGCTGAACAAGAGCTTTATTGAAATTTGATGGAATTTGGTTACTGTTGAACTTTGATGCACTTCCTGCATCGGGCGGGAGAATGTTCCGAAGAAAATCTATTTTTTAGAGACTGGAACGAGCCCCTGACGCCAACGCTCGAACTCCCCAAAAACATTTTTAGCGAACATGTTTTTACCTGTCATTTTCAGTTTTTATATAGTTTTTACTTTATAATTCTCATATTAAAAATGCTTTAAAACAGTTATCATTAAACCTAGATAAAACTATATGGTACTATGGTACTATGTGGAACGCTGTAAATATCCAGCTGTAAATTTCAAATCCTTTCAGAAGCACTCTTTTATTTGTATGTTGTATTTCTAATTAAACTTTCAGTTTCACTAATAACATTTTCAGTTATTTTTATCAACTTATGGAACTCAAATCCACAAGAGACAGTGTGGTCATAACTCAGACTGATCCAGGGAAAGAACGTTTGAGGAATAAATATATTAAAAGTATATGGTCGTTATACTCGCCATAGACCCTAGGTGTCATTATTGATGAAACACACAATAGAATAAACAGAAATCAATGATCTCTTTGCAAATTCCGCGATTTGTAACCCTAGGGGACTGCTCATTATTTATTTTACAGGGGGCCTGAGGAGAAACATCTAGATTTATATCTATATTTTTTCCACTGCCCCCCTCTCAACTGTCAGGACAGGAAATAAATTTTGGAAACCTCTAGCTTTTGTACTTTTGTATTTTAATACATGCTTGTCTTTAATACATGAAACAGTGTACTGTATACACATTAACCAAAACTGATTTGTTACAGTTTGCACGTTCATATTTTAATATGATATTTGGGTGATTTTTTGTCAAAAGTGCACTGCAATATTTAAGTAATACATTAATTACCATTAAACATAAACCTATTTCCAAAGACCTCTTTTTTCCTGGTTGCCGTTTTTGAGAGCCACGCCTTTCACAGTCAAATTTTTTAAAAGGCCCCCCACGTTTCTCCTCTTCACCATTTCTCTCGCCGCTGGCGAAATATTTGCACAATGACATCATTATTTTCAGTTGTCGACCAACGAAAACGGGAAAAAATTATGTCAAAATATTCCATTTGCAAGGAAATATCTTCGGATTCTAGAAATCCTATAGCAGAGTTTCCATGTGCTTATATGCGATAAAGCTGGGCTGGTTAAAACGTTCACTAATAAATAAACTTTTCGATACAGATATATTTTGGAGTTTCGAGACATATTTTGGACATATTTTGGAGTTATTTTGGAGAATTAATCCGAAGAAGAAGTTAAACAATCTCATCTGTTGTTTGTGGCATCTTTTACGCTCAAACTAAGCGAATGTCCATGACAATGCGTTGGTTTCGCCTTCGATTGAATATCCTGGATAAGTTTTGCAAGTCCTGATTTTGCTGGCTCCATCATAACACTGTCCTCTTCAATATTGGAAAGACAACTGTAGTATGATAAACGCACTTTTACGACCGATACCACTGTGTCAGATGCAATGTTATGAATCCTATAAAACCCAAGAAAGTCTTCGTGTACATCGAGCATCTCATCTTCGATGGCGAAGACAAATAGTTATAGTTGTTCATGGTTACTGATATCGGTATACTCATCAGCTATTATTGAAAAAAAGTTGCATCCTATATCATTGACAAGATCTCTTTGTACTTGATGTGCCATTATTGAGATAATCTCATTTTTAATGTCATGGCTCATATATTTATCCACATTTTGCCTTTGAATCCACTCAAATAGAACAGGATCATCTTTGCTTCTTAGTTTCAAAAGCTGAATGAAATTCGATTCACTATCTGTGTCGCCTTGTATAGGTTGACCTTGTCGGCACATGTATTGCAGACACTCGATTATTTTTATGAAACAGTGGCGATTAGATTTCAATGTTTTTTTGTTTGTTCATTGGATATTTCATAAATATCACCATGGGTTTTCAGAATGTTAACATCGTAGTCAACTGACAATTTGTGACAGTCAGAAAGTTGGTGCTCTTTAACACTTTCCTGTCCGGCCTCCGAAGTCGTCAATCGAAAAACACGGCACACGGTAACGCAATATTAAAAATTGAAATTCGACAAGCGCCAGGGACATGAGATCCACTCACACGCCAAATTTGATTTGATTTCATAAATAACTCTGTGATTGCTATTTTGAATTTTAAAGATGCTACGCGGGCGTGCAAGATGGCCTTTTCTAGAAAAATGGAAGTTTTTCAACCTGATTTATGATAATTAATGCTAATTTATATTAACATAATGTATCTTGTTCGGAAAATTCAAAAGCATTGGTAACAGCCGGTTTATTGGGCTTTCAGAAAAGGTATAGGTTTCGCAACAGTTATGGATATTTCTTGATATATCAATAGAACAAAGAGGAGTTCAATTTTGGATGTTTTTCAGCCGGACAGGAAAGAGTTAAACCACAGGGAGCCCAACTCTGACTCCTGCACGTGATGTGTTTCTCTGTTTCTTTATTTTATTCTATATTATGGAAATTCTTATGTTTTATATTGAATATTGAAAGAAGCGATGCTTATGATACTGCGGCGCTTATGTGAATAGTGCACGGCTGCACGCGCGGTATGGCGGACAGCTCTCACTGGTTTCACGTGAATACGCGTGACGATCACTGAAAGCTGAGACGACAATTGCACGCGCAGTAATTTGAAACTGGAAAAACTGGTTTCGAGGTTTCCTTTTAATAATATCTTGACATGGACGGGAAACTCGCCAATTTAATCTTGATTATCGCGGCACACTGATTGCTTAATCACCTCGGCTCCAAATGGTCGAAAGTCAAAGTAAACGTATTCAAGAATCAGTGCGGATGGGACAAAACAAATGCCAATTAATTTCACTATGTACTCGCTAGTGATGTTTTGCAAGATACGTGCCTCCATTTACTATTTTGGAGCGCGTGTGAATATCAATTACAGTATCCCGCATGGCGACCGCAAAGCGCGCAAGGGTCTTAACAAGGCAAAATGTCCAGTTCTGGCGCGGAGGAGGTTTGATCGTTGCATTAACAAACATGGCGGCTAATTTAAAGTCAATAAGCTTTTGTCTGACTCTCACTTGCTTAGCAACGTTAAATTGCCAATGGCCTCTGATGTTCAAATTTATATTAAAAAAATGCGAGCAGGTTGTACAGCTTTATTGCCAAGTTTCACTTTTCTCAGATGTCGAGTAACTCAGAAGTATCTGAAACGAAGATTAAGGTATAGTCCTAATCACCCATCACAGGAAATATGCCCCCGAAAATTTTTCCCCCCGTTCCAAATATACCCCCCTCCCTACTACAGACACCCATAATTCAAAGTAGAACTGGCTTAGTTTGACTGTAGGAAGAGTATAAAGTTAATTCAAATGATCTTTTTAGGTCGAGGAAAGATTTTCCCGGTTAGCCGGATATAAGGCGACATATTTAACATATTTCATATCTGAAGCCGACGTTCGAGGTATTTATCCCTCGATTTATCCGACTTAGTAAAACACGATGTACCAGACTGGAAAGTTCGTATGTTACGCCGAAGATATTCGGCGTAGAATTTCCGTCGATTACGCCAAGGTTGGCGTAAAACTAATCAAGTTTTTGGTGAAAATGACTTGGCGTGGCGTAAATTACGCCACTTGACTTTAGCGAATCAGTGTGGCGTACTAACATCATATATAAATGTCGCGATTTGATAGAAATACTGAGCAGTGAGGACAATGAGGGAGTCAGAGGGACTAAACAAATATCCTAAATCTTATTGTCAACGTTGACTATGCACGCTGGCACGCTTTCCAGCTGATTTATGCGGGAGACAGGTCAACTCGCTCAACTGTCAATGAGTCAACTTCTCCCATTCATAGACTTTCACCATTCTCTGTGAGACTCTCCCTCGTTGAAGCTCAAACACGTTAGGTCTGACTGACTGACTCTGATTCAATCGGACAATATTCAATAAGAATCAGAGATTGAAGTTTCAAAGGAGGTTGAAAAGGTGAAAATCTGTTTATATGGCAGCACTGAACAAACTTATAAATTATAACAAATTAAATACAATTTCATGAACTAAATAGCTTTATAGCGGCACGCAGTGCATCTATATTCACTCCCAGACCCCCCGCTGATTGGCGCAAAAAATTATTTTGAAAATTGTACAACCCCCTGGCTGGCGTAAAAAATTTTTTGGGATATTGTTGGCGTAAATCTTCGGCAGAGGAAATACGAACTTTCCAGTCTGGACGATGTAAAAGGTTTCCTCGACTAAAAACCCCAAGAGAGAAGAATAACGATATATACATATATATATAGGTGAGAAATTGTGTTGTTTAGTTACGGATATGGGAATGATAGTGTGATTGAGTTGTAATTTTGAGAATTGTTGTTTTGAGATTTTGTAGTTTGCATATAGTTAATTATATTATGCGGGATTATATATATTAGCGACCTTTAGATTGCGTACGAGTACGAAGACGAACCTTTCTGCGCAGTGGAGAAACAACAATGGAAAAGAACCATGCGCTGCAATGGTAAACTCGTCTTCGTCCTCAAATCTAAAGGTCTCTACTATCCTGGGAACAACCAAGTTCTCTTAATAAAACCATGTTTTTTACATATCCGTGGTTCAGAGGTGTCTACGGCTTTCAAACTACCACAATAGGTTGTTTTAAAAGAATAGTAATTAATTTTATGCCGGTTTCGTGGTTTTTTTATACACACTGTATATAATAAGTAAATTATAATCTACTATTAACCCCTATTTCCTCCGCGATAATTCAAAAGCCGCCGTGATCCCGAAGTAATCTTATTATGTCAACTTACAAAAACCAAGAATAATGCGTTATATAGAGATTAGATAGAAGCTTCTCTTGTCGTGGTGCTGAGCTTTGGAACAAATTATCTTCTCACCGGACGTAAAAATTTAGAAACATATTTTATCCTTTAACGCATTTTTGTAATTTTTTAATATCTTACTAGTTAGTATTAGATGTGGTGCATTTTATATTCAGATGATCTGCTCTCTTGTAAACTGACAGGTTTATATAAGTAATATTTGGCATTTCACTCGATTAAACTAAATGTTCTAAGGATTTATGGTGAAGGCAAATTTCGAGTGTTGGAATATATACATTTTAAGACCAAACCCCTTCCGGCTGGAATTGAACCCGCGACTGAGCTACGCGAAGCCGTTGCCGAGAGCCTAGTCACGAGTTCTGTATATATAGTGGTGGTAATTAATGCCGGGATAAGATTCTGGGTATTTTACAAGTAATATTTGGCATTTCACTCGATTAAACTACAGGTACTAAGGATTTATGTTGAAGGAAAATTTCGAGTGTTGCATGGAATATATATATTTTAAGACCAAACCGGGACCAGTTGCGAAAAATGCAACTTAGAGGCCTTCCGGCTGGAATTGAACCCGCGACCCTGCGATTGCTAGTGCAGTGCTCTGACCACTGAGCTACGGAAGCCGTTGCAGAAAGCCTAGTCACGAGTTCTGTATATATAGTGGTATATATGATCTATGTGGAAAAGTGAAAGAAGTCGAACAAGCAAATATCAACTGTAAATATAGTAAAAGCTGGTCACTCATTAACGATATCACAGGACGAAAGTCTTGTATCAAAGGACAACTTAAAGGGAATACGTCCAAAGAAAGAGTTGAAAATTGGTATAAACATTTCCTGGGCCTACTTGGCAGAGCACCAATCGTTGATGACGAGTTTGAAGTAATTGATACCGTACTGACAGATATTAATATTAAAGATGGTCCATTCAGTAAAGATGAATATCAAATGGTCAAAAATTCACTGACAGAGGGTAAAGCTAATGCAGAGGATGGAATACCACCTGAGGTACTTAAGCGGTGTGACTTGGATGATATCATTATTGACTTCTGTAACAGGGCTCTCATGGAAGAAGAAACACCAAGCCAATGGAAAATTCTAAACCTTATCCCCATACCAAAGTCTGGAGACCTGAGGGAAGGAGGCAGCTATCGTGGAATTGGCCTGAGCCTTTATTGTATGCTTTAGCCACAGAAGTCTTCTGTGGCTAAAGCATACAATAAAATAATTTTAAACCGAATTAAATCAGCACTCGACCATCATCTTCGTATTAATCAAAATGGTTTTCGGAATGGTAGAACAACAACTAGTCATATTCTTGTTCTCCGTCGACTCATGGAAGGAATACGGAAGAGAAATCTACCGGCTATAATGACTTTTATTGACTTCAGAAAAGCATTTGACTCAGTTCATCGAGGGAAAATGCTTAAAATATTAACAGCATATGCTATTCCTGACGAACTTATAACTGCTATTGGTAATCTATACAAGGACACACAGGCCAAAGTTTTATCGCCAGATGGAGAGACTGAAATGTTTGAAATACTCGCTGGAGTTTTGCAAGGCGATACGCTGGCCCCATATCTGTTCATCATATAGTACTGGATTACGCACTACGAAAGGCAATTACTGGGAAAGAAGAGGACTTAGGATTTCGCCTGGTGAAAAGGAAAAGCAGACGAGTTAAACCAATTGTAATAACGGATTTTGATTTTGCGGATGACATCGCGTTATTATCGGAAGAAATAGACCAAGCACAAGAGCTTTTAAACAGAGTGGAATGGGAGGCAAGTAAAACCGGACTGAAGCTAAACACCGCTAAAACGAAATTCATTTCGCTTAACAAACCGTTCACACCCACGCTCATAACTAAAGATGGATCTTCTCTGGAAAGAGTTAAGGACTTTAAGTATCTCGGATCATGGATTAACACAACAGAAAAGGATATAAAAGTTAGAAAAGCGTTAACATGGAAGGCATGCAACAAGATGTCCAAGATATGGAAATCTAAATTATCTCGAAAATTGAAAATTAGACTATTTCAAGCAACTGTAGAGACCGTTCTGTTATATAGTTGCGAATCGTGGACCTTGACTAAAGTTTTAGAGAAACAACTTGACGGCTGCTATACCAGATTACTTCGTACTATTTTGAATTTTAGCTGGAAACAACATCTCACGAACGTTGAGCTGTACTCGGGTTTGCCTAAAATCACTGAACGCATTAAAGAAAGAAGATTACGATTCACTGGTCATTGCTATCGACGAAGTGATGATCTTGTCTTAAGCCTAATTCTATGGGAACCAAAACATGGAACTGTGAATAGAGGAAGACCGGAAACCACTTTTATTAAAAAGTTGACAAAGGACACAGGTTTAGAGTCGGAAGATCTACACACGGTGATGATGGACAGGGAACAATGGTCTAAGATTGTAAAAGCCAACACTACTCGGCTCTAAAGCCGCCTTGATGATGATGATATATATACTATATAT
This sequence comes from Chrysogorgia sp. JL179-B06, assembly GCA_035772405.1. Taxonomy (NCBI): domain Eukaryota; kingdom Metazoa; phylum Cnidaria; class Anthozoa; order Scleralcyonacea; family Chrysogorgiidae; genus Chrysogorgia; species Chrysogorgia sp. JL179-B06. Next base: position 1,689,886 of record JAYKKM010000054.1, on the reverse strand, counting down.
ATATTGTAACGTTGTATCGCGGGCGCACAAACGCACATGGAGAGCAATCGTGGCTCGTAGTTGTTGTAAGATTGTTAGATATTTCAGTAGAATAAAAGAAGTTAAAAACCTTCACTGTTATTGTGACTGGTCCTTTGATAACTATATATAACGTCACATCTTTTCCTTAAACGTTACAATATATATATATATATATATATATATATATATATATATATATATATATATATATATATATATATATATATATATATATATATATATATATATATATATATATATATATATATATATCCCACTACAGTTATTACTGCCCCCAAATTCGACCACACAATCCGTCATACATCATTCCAACATCATTTATTGCATTTCTTGCGATAAATGCCCTAAACTGGATGAAACTGGGCGACGCCTTTCAGACAGGTTTGCTGAACATCTTCGTTCCGTGAGGAACAATGTTTCAGACATGAAAGTCTGTGCCATCCTTCCCATCTCAGGTGGTAACGATAACCGCAAACGGCAAGAGAAGCGTCTCATTTTTAAACTTGGCACCACACATCCTCTTGGTCTTAACGAACGTTTTTCTTTTATTTAATTTCCTACAAGTTTTTTGTTAATTTAGTTTGCTTGGAACTTTTTATTATTAGCTTATGCACTTCCATTCCTTTTCAAGTTTTTGTTTCTTACTGCTAATATTATCGCCTAATCCCCTTGAATATTGGACCTGTCATTTCTCCCTCCCCCTCAGTCTGTTTGCTGATCTACTGTAAAAATAGCAAATGATTTAACTTTTCGCATCTCATTTATTATTAGTTTGTTTATCTCCCGCGTGCATTTGATTGGCTACTTTCTACTTGTGACACCCTTTTAATTTGGCATATATATATTATAAGCCCTATTTATTTTATTTCATCTCGGGGCTCCGCTCGAAACGTCAGTATTTCGTCACTAAAATTATTGGCAGTTTACCACCTTTTCACTTTGCTATATATATTATATATATATATATATATATATATATATATATATATATATATATATACATATATGGAAAAATCACTGACTGTTCTGACCGTGTCTCATTAGCTCAAAGGTTAGAGCGCCGAAACTTTAGTTTATACCGCTTCACGCTCTCTGGATGTGCGCATGACCACTGTTTGTCCCACAAGCGGTTGTCACCGGCAATCGCTTGTGTATAATTACTTCTCATTCCCATCCAGATGAATGTTATACACAGGTTACATGAAAAATTTCCAAAACGTATATTTCGTATCGTACTTGCATATGGTATTTGAACTATATAGCCTATATTAAAGAAAACTTGCACGTGTACATGTTCAAAGTGTATCCACTCCAGATTGTAATGAAATGATTTATTTATCGCACAACGCGTGCGGCTTGTTTATTATCAACGCGGTAACAGGAAAATGTGAAATATGATCGACGCAATGAATATCAAATTGTGAAGTGAAAAAATATGCTTGGCCCATGCGCCAACATTACATAAGTTCGACGGCGCTAACTAGAGACAGTCGACTGAAGAAAGAGTTAATCGATGAGCCCGAGTAGATTTTTACAAAGCATAAAATTGGAGCAACTAGGCAATCATCAATACGAAGCAGTGAATGTAGCTGCTACTGCAGTTGATCGCAAAGATCTGGTCTGACGCGAATGAATAGCACAAACCGAGGCACAAACTGTCAAACAACATCACCAGCGCTGCATGCAAGTAGACCAAATAACTGATCGACGAGGACGCAATCATTCGATTCTACAACACAAGAGTAGACACATACATTCCATGCTTGGGAATGACATCAATGGCCTGTAATTTTCAACCTTCGACCTATGAACAGGCGTGCGTTGAGGCGCGTCAATGGATTGAGGTATGTGAAACTGCTGTGCATCACGTCTATCGTGCTAACTCCTTGAAACAACAACATACGTAATTTGATCTTCTTAGGAAACTACAGATCTGTGTTTTCCATGCGAAGATTTTCGGACGTCTCTCCGAAATGGAGTTCTTTTATGCAAGTACGTGTTTCCAGCTGAGCAATCAGAATCAGACTGTTATTATGTAGTTGGATAGCAACCATTACCCCATTAGTGAATAGGTTTAAGAAGAATTTCCTGCTGTTAATAATACGGCCAATTAATTTGTAATAAAACATATTACGTTCGTTAGAACACCAACGTTATCTCACCTGATCGGCAGACCATATGATTTGAGGCGCGCGCGCGCGCGCGTCTGAAATTTGACTCAACTTCGTACCCAGGGTCTCATCTCCGCTCGCCACCCAATTTGACTCTTCCGCCGTGCGTAAGTTGCGTTCTCATCAGCTAGGGCCTGGCCACTAACTTGAAATCTAGAATGTGCACAATGGCCAACAGTCTCTCACATGAGATTCACGATTATCCTTAATTAGTATCTATCACTAGTCTATTAATCTAGTACGCCAATTAGGGGAGTGGGGGTTAGAAAACCATTAGGCGGGATAAGTTTTTCTGGGAAAACCCAAGAAAAGGGTTAGGGTTTGTGTTGTGTTGGGGTTCGACTAGAATCCTACAATTTACTGTTGTGGAATTACCCATTATTGGTAATCTAAAAGCATTTGACAATTGCCGATTATTGGTCATTAATCTTTAATCATGTACTCCTAACAGTTAAAAACAGTCAATTGGCCTGCGATATTGGAAAGTGCATTTCTTTCATTAAAGTGTATATGAAATGAAAATCAAGTTTGTCATATAGGAATGAACTCTTGAAAGTAAGGGGCAATGTCGTTTAACACACTTCTATATCTCACTCCGTCCTGGAGATATTCAGATTTGAAAGATATGCAAATGAATAACCAATGACGTAAAAACCTTGACACAACATTTTGATATGTGTAATCCAGTTTATCTTCAAAATTATTTTACCAAATCATGTGAAATTTGGCACAGATAGAAACCATCAAATCAAACATTGCTAGCCTAACATAAAAATTATTTATTTATGCTGTGCCACCGCGTATTGCCATTGCCATTTGCTTTATTTTTGGTCTGCTTATTTGCTTTCCTATCATTGTCAATTTATATCACCCACAAGTTTAACATGGAATATTGTTGAACATTGAAAATTTTGTTCAACATGACAGAAATAGTATAATGTCATTTTATGAAGAAAAGAGTCTGGAAACTAATGTGTAACCATGGGAACTGTATATGTGTGGTAATATTGTTCATTTAAATAATTGCTATTAACATTAAGTTTCACATGATTTGGTAAAATAATTTTGAAGATAAACAGGAGTCGGTTGTTCAAAGCATAAATAACTCGCTATCCGGTATAGATAAATCCTTATCCAGTAGATAACTTTTATCCGGTATCCACAAGATAAATTGCGTTGTACAAGGCTAGGATAGCTATTCATCCACTATCCGGTGGATAAAGTTATCCAAGGTACTGGATAAAAACGTAGAAAAACAAACGGAAATGCCCATCAATTTCATCTTGTGTATAATAATTTTGTTAAATCAACCTGAGAAAACCTTGAATTTGTCACCGAGGAATAAAAACGGGTTGACAGCAAGATTGAGATATCAGTTTGTCGAAGAGAAAAAGTCTCGCTTTATCACCCAAGGATAATTCATGGCTAATTCAAGGCGTCTTAAAATGTATGTATTCCAACACTCGAAATTTTCCTTCACAATAAATCCTTTCAACATGTAGTTTGATCGAGTGAAATGCCAAATATTACCTATAATATACCCATGAGAATCTTATCCCGGCATTACCACCACCATATATAAAGAACTCGTGACTAGGCTCTCCGCAGGGTCGCGGGTTCAATTCCAGCCGGAAGGCCTTGAAGTTGCATTTTTCGCAACTGGTCCCGGTTTGGTCTTAAAAATGTATGTATTCTAACACTCGAAATTTTCCTTCACCATGCATAAATCCTTTCAACGTGTGTAGTTTGATCGAGTGAAATGCCAAATATTACCTATAATATACCCAGAATATATATATATATATATATATATATATATATATATATTATATATATATATATATATATATATATATATATATATATATATATATTGTCAAATACATATAATGGAAAAAGTGACTTCCCCAACCGGGAATCGAACCCTTACCCTGGTCTCCGAATCAACGTTTCGGCGCTCTGACCTTTGAGCTAATGAGACACAGTCAGAACTGTCAGTGATTTTGCCATATACATATTAAATTCGCCGCCAGGCAGTCACTTTTTCCATATATGCGTTGATTCGGAGACCAGGGTTCGATTTCCGGTTGGGGCAGTCACTTTTTCCATATATGCATGTATTTGACAATATTAAATCCTCTCATATATCAATTAAATATATATATATATATATATAGATGTTGAAAGGATTTATGGTGAAGGAAAATTTCGAGTGTTGGAATACATACATTTTAAGACCAAACCGGGACCAGTTGCGAAAATATATATATACAGTCGTGTTTGTGAATAATTAGGTTAAATGTGTAAATGTATATAGTTAAAACCAATACCCAAAGGCTAAAAAAAGGGAAAAGAATGATTAAAATGTTAAAAGACTAGAAGTGATTAGAATAAAAGATCTGGAAAAAGTGACTGCCCCAACCGGGAATCGAACCCTGGTCTCCGAATCAACGTTTCGGCGCTCTAACCTTTGAGCTATTGAGACACGGTCAGAACAGTCAGTGATTTCCCATATACATATTAAATTCGCAGCTTTCGCTCGACACCAACAGGCAGACATCGCATCTAACCATAACGTGGAGCGAGGCCTCTCGAGCGCACTTCCCAAAGTAGCGAAGCGATACACAACTTCTTGACTTGTATACAGAGGGCTTTAAGAAGAAGAATTAATATTAGAGAGGATGTAATATACCGTAAACTGCGGAATATAGGGCTTATAAACGGGGGCTTATATTCGGGGGGCGTATAACTGGAATAAAAAAACGTTTTGAAATGATCGATCAATCTGCTAGTGAAATAAATTGAGACTAACATATTCTGTTTGTAGATAGATGGGCTTATAAACGGGGGCTTATAAACGGGGGGCTTATATTCCGCAGTTTACGGTAGTCAAATACATATATGGAAAAAGTGAAAAATTCGCCGAATTTTAATATGTGTCTCTCTCAATAGCTCAAAGGTTAGAGCGCCGAAACGTTGATTCGAATAGCAGGGTTCGATTCCTGGTTGGGGCAGTCACTTTTCCCATATATTTGTATATTAAATCCTTTCTAATATTAATAAAAGATCTATTAGTTCTGCGCATTCTTCACGGGAGTTGAATGTTGGTTTCTCTTTTCGAATATGGTCTTTAAGCCTCAGGTTGACATTGTCATTATCTCTTGTTATGATATTAATTTTTTGCCGTTTTGGTGCATGTATTCTACCAAGGTCCAAGGTAGTTAAGTGTTTGTAAACGGTGGATTTTTTGGTGTTGAGGTGTTCTTTTATTCTATCGTATATATCTTTCGTATTGTACTTCCAATATACGTATTTTCACATTTCTTGCAAGTAATGCAGTAGACAACATCTTTGAGAAAACAAAATCCGCCTTCCGAGGTTGGACCGATTCGCGTTTGCCACAGTTTCAGTGCTTGGATCGTAAGGTGGATGATCTATATGGACGATCCTAACGGGTAGACGTTCTTTGTTTCTTTGTTTGTTTAATCAATATTTATACAGGGATATCTGATTTAGCTACATACAAGCTAGTATCTCTTTGCGGAAGATATGTTATCTACAGCATCTGAGATATACGGTATTTGGAAATATAACCACTCGGTGTCGCTGTTATAGGGTGGTTCTGTGGCTTTGATTATTCGTTGTGAGTATCCATTGACACATAGCATTTTGTCAAATTATTTGTTATGTTAGGATTTCATGTAATCTGAACTGCATCTTTTCATGGTTAATACGGTTTCTCTCATTTCTAATCATACTGGTTTTGGCTTGGTTGGATAGAGCAAGGTTTCTTGGCTTTTTTTTGTAGAATTCGAATGTGGTGTCTCCTTCATGATTGGTGATGGTAACTGAGCCAAATCGAGCAACGATAAGGTTTTTCCTTCGGGTATTTCAATTAGTTTTTCTATATATCGAATTTGATGCAAGGATGCAATTTGGTTCATATTTGTATGGATGTTGTCGGCTTGGATTTCGTCTACAGTTTGTAAGTATATGTCATCTACATAACGTTTATAGGGATCGATCGAATGGCGTAAAAGTGAAGTATATGTCGTATTTAGTAGAAAACTAAGTCAGTAAAGATAAGTAAACAGCTAAACTAGAACAGTATTGGCCACGGGCGGTTAAAATAACTCCACGGACAGCCACGGACGTCCGCGGACGTTCGCGGACGTTCGCGGACGTTCGCGGACGTCCGCGGACGGTGTTTAGTAGGACCGGGATCGATCAATAGATGTTGTGTAATAGTTATTTTCAAGCTTGTACATGAATAGTATGGCCAAGATACCGGATATGCTGGAGCCCATGGACATGAAAGCCCTGTACTTGGGGGTATTTGGAATTAAAGAGAAAGTGATGTATTATTAAGAGTTATTATGAGAAGTTCTTCGTGGTCTTCAGCTGTAAAGGAAATAGGCTTCTTTATGGCTTCTTTGATGGGGATGGAGGTATAAAGGGTAACCACGTCTAGGCTGAGACATTAAATAACCTAATTATTCACAAGCATGCACTGTATAATATATAACACCTATACTCTATAGCCTCAACACATCTCTATCTCTGATGATGTCGTTGACGACGAAAGCTTATAGATGATAAAATACCTTGTTTGAAAATGAAATAATATAAAACTGTTTTTGGTGTTGCGCTGTAAATTTCAAAATGTTTTGTCGGACCTTTATCCACCGGATAGTGGATGAATAACGATATCCATGCATGAAGCTTTGTACAACGCAATTTATCCAGTGGATAAAAGTTATCCACTGCATAGGGAGTTATCCAGGCTTTGAAGAGCCGACTCCAGGATTACACAGTAAATCAAAAGGTGTCAAGGTTTTTACGTCATTTAAAGAGTTCATTCCAATAAGACAAACTTAATTTTCATTTCATATACACTTCAACAATTTGTATGGATATGGCGGGGAAATATAATTGCAGGGGCCATTTAGACAAAACTAATTTCTTTCATCGGTTTCAGAGATCGTTCACCAAAAAAGAAAGGTAACTTCTTTAACTGTTCAATTGCAAACGTTCTCGCACTTCTCTCTTTTTGTGTATGTAGTCATGGAATGCATCTGAACTCCAAAAAAAACACGTTGACTAACTCTAGCTTCACGATTTAGCCTTAAATTCAAAATATTGGTCACTCGGGTTTAGAAACCTTTTCAGAGTTCGCAATCCAAGATGTTCGCGACAAAGGCACGGTTATCTTAGAGAGATCTTATCTTAAAAATTTGAGGTTACTATCTAGATTACAATTTTGAGCATTCTCGCGATTAAAATTCGCACGTGACTTTCGCGTAGAATTGCTACGAATATAATAGACCTCTTTCATAATGGCGGCCAGTCTAAATATTCTTTTATATGCATGCAAATTAACCTTTCTGGCCTCAATACAAAGTGAAGATTCTTTGGAATAATAGACACGCGGTCAGAAAGATTAATTTAAATGAATATATATATATATATATATATATATATATATATATATATATATATATATATAAATATAAATATAAATATATATATATATATATATATATATATATATATATATATATATATATATATATATATATATATATATATATATATATATATATATATATATATATATATATATATATATATATATATATATATATATATATATATATAATTTACCGGCTGGGAGGTTCGGATAGAGAAATATTTGCCCGAGGTCTCAAAAACGGCCCGAGGCCGCAGGCCGAGAGACGTTTTTGAGACCGAGGGCAAATATTTCTCTATCCGGACCGACCAAAAACGGTAAATAACTTAATTTGGGTGCCATTATGAAAGAGGTTTATGAAAATTGTAACTTTTTCGTAACGATCTTTCGCAACGTTTCTGTGGCCAATACGTTCTTCGGGGAGGCCCCTGATTGATATACAATCAATGACAAAATTGTTGGAACAAACGTATCACGAAAGGTTTATGGCCCCCCCTTCCCCCTAAACAATGTTGCAAAACCCCAAAATGTTAACGGTTTGCTCTCAGTTATTTTCCAATAGCTTTCCATCATTGTAAAACCAACATTGAATAGGGGGAGGGGGGATCGCATGAAAGTAATTATTAAATTTCCCAAAAACAATTATGATGACATACTTTTCTCAATTTGTTCCAACTAATTTTGTCAATGATTGTAGATTCGTACTAGTCAGGTCACACAAAGAACATCAACACACAGCTGGTTTGATCAGGTGCGACAGGTTGTAACAGTTAAATTTACCGTCATATCTAAAACTTCCAATTAATCTACAATCGCGTGCATAAATGTTGAGACACTTCAAATATTTACAGTATTTAATACGACACCCATTGGAAAGCGGATAGAAAATACAGCTTAATTTTATGTTATCCCCTCCCCCCGTTTCAATGTTGCTCGTTAGTAATTGTCAAGTGTTAAGCACATCACATATTTACTCAGAATCAACATTGATCAGGGGGAGGGGGGTTGAAATATCAAGTTCTACTTTCAGCTGAACCGTGAAGGCGTGGCTTCCGTTGGTTATAGTGTCTCAAGACATTTTGCTCGCGATTGTCCGAATTCACTAACACGTATTTTAAACGAATAAAGCATGTTAACCACCGGAATAAGACACGAGATAGACAGTAACGGGAGAAAACTTCTTGGTGAACGCGTAATTGGCATAATTTGTCAATTAGCTATAATTGCTGCCGTAGGCAGCACACTAATCTTGACATGGCTCGTTCCCAGACCTCTTTACCGAGCTATGTATAGGGCGTCGGTCGTATGGATGGATGTTCAGTTTTATGACGTTTTGTGACGTAAGTTCAAGTTGCCATCCATACTCCAGACGTTATTCGTATTCACGGAAGTTGTACGGAATTAATGTTCGGAACTTGTCAACGCCACCAGGAACATGGTATTTCTTAACTCGCAAAGCAAATGGGTGAGTGAGCTGTGCCAACAGTGAACGGAGTTTTCGAACGATCTCTTCTGCCTTTGTTGCTGTCGCGAATTTCAATTCATTTCAGTGAGGAGATATACTGTTATCGAGGTAAGACGACTAAGATAGTTCTCTGTACTTTTGTCCTTTAAAAGGCTCGCTTAAAACGGCAATATGGCTGAGTGAGGTAGAAATTTACAAGATGTCATGTGCAATCCTTTCCAGATAAACATCATAAACTATCTATCATCAATTATCAAATTGTTTTGTTTGTGAATACGGTTTACTTTTTATTTAGGTGTATATTGGTGTGAGTTCATTGTTTCTTACAAGAGGCATTGTGTTCTCGCTGATCAGCATCTGGGAAGCAACATCCATTTTAAATATATACCTTGAATATGGCAAATCATTCAATATCAGATATGTAGATAACAAGATAACAGATATTGAGCATGCAGAAGAATGCACATCCGTGTCCACATCAGAAACAAATTCTGATTAACTTAATTTGTCAACTGGTATTACCTGTACATGTACGTCAACTGTTTTGTGTTCATATTGAACTGCATTTTTATGCAAGCCTTGTACAGAGAACTATCTTCAACTGCATTTTTATGGAACTGTTCAAGTTACATCTGTTTAATATTATACATCTTCATGAACTATTATATTGTGAATAAATGTTGAGAACGGTTACAACAAGGGTTGTCAACAAGGGAGGGGGCAGATTTGAGGCATCTGCAAAATGCAAATGTTCATCTTCTTCTGCCCATGGCTGTGCGTAATGAATGTCTTACTCCAGATAGATGTTTAACCCCAGAGTACCTTTGGTCAAGCAAGCTCAGTGTGAGCTCCATATATATGTAGAGCTCGCTGCTCTGGTCTTAACTAAACCATAACCGCATGGGTACAAGGCTATAATATTACCTCCGCTGCCACTTTGACTTCAATAAGCCCACCACTTATTTTTCCAATTTTGCACAATATCATGACGGCCTTGGACCATTGGTTTCAAGGCAGCACTTCCCTTGCGATAGTAACTTCTAGTTTTACAGTAAATTATGACATTACAAATAAAGCTGTTAATAGCGTGCGCTTTTGTGAAAATAATTACATCAAAGCGGTCACACGCTGGCTCGTGCGGGAGGACTGTAAAATTATTCGTGGCAATTTCGTATTGTATAGGCGATAAAATAATTTCAAATATGCCCAAGCGTATTAATTACATTATACAGAACAGGGAAGTCGTACAAGATTTTAATAAATAATAAGCTGAGAAAAAATGTATTCTGTGAACAATAAAACGAATTGTTAGCATTGATATCTCTGTCTCTCTCTGTCTCTCTCTGTTTGTCTTTCTGTCTGTCTGTCTCTCTCTGTGTCTCTCTGTGTCTCTCTTTTACATGTATGAAGCTGTTTACCCGAATGTCCCAACGATATACGGTATACACTCAACAAATTAATATATTCAATAGTTTTAACTTTTATTCAAATATAGGTGTATATCGTCAACCGTGTCGGTCATGCTATTCATAGAGCTATATATTTACCGGGATCTTATAATATGCTCAATAATATTTTTATCAATTATATTAACATTCACAAGTTCTAGACTTCCTTGCGAAGTGTACAAGAAGGTGGCAAAACATTTCCCGCAGACTCTTTGGTCCTCATCGGCAAATTGACTCTTGAAATAAAAGACTTTCCAATGCACCGACATCATCTAAACCATGGTGTGCTTCCCGGTGGATAAAATCGGCATGTCGTTATAAAATACCAGATCTTTCGCTTAGTGGGTTTGGTGGCACACGTGTAAATTAATGCCATACCGAAAACGTACATGAGATAAGATAGGGGCAGAGTTATTGCAACATGACACACGTTCAGTATATCTTCGTTCAGTTCAGTATATCTGATCAGTGACCCATATATAGAGAGCTAATTCATTGGTGAATTACTGGCAAAGTAAATAGAAAAACAGACGTGAAAGTTTGTGGATATTTGTCCAAATAAACATACGCCAGGTTAGCCTGCTTGCAGCGAAAATTAAGGAAAACGTATGGAAATTTTGGATTGCAAGCAGGCTATATGTTAAGTATATGTACGCGGGGTTGCGGCAATATCATTCGGGCCACATAAAGTCTAAATATATTTTTTAAAAGTTTTAAGTATTTCTCAACACTCTTAACTATTTCTAATAGATATTATTAAAAATGTTTAATAAAATTAAATTATTAAAAATGTTTAATATCTACCAGAGCGAACTTTCTGATAGAAATTATCTAATAGGATCACCAGCTAATTTTTCATCTTGATGTCTATTAACTTTTCATTAGCCGAACTTAATTCGCCGATCTTATCAGCCGATCTTAATTGATTCAGACGCCGAACTTTTCATGAGCCGAACCTAATACGTTAGGTTCGGCTCATGAAAAGTTCGGCGTCTGAACTGGGCCTATAAGTGACGTCAAAGACTATGACACACAAGTTCAACAGTTGAATACGAAGAGAAATTGGGTGGTATTTTTTCTAAGCAGATTTATTTAAAGTTTACAGGGCAAACTCTGATTGTATTTCACTGTTGAATTAGTACTCAATGTCTTTGAATGCCTTTAATTATACGATGTAAAAATCAAACTGCATAAATCTTTTTTTCCGCTAAAGACTCGCCGAAAGACTAAGTGGTATTGAAATCAGAGAACTAAGTCCAATACCAAGATCACTGGCATGGATGGTAGGTAGTTTCGTATATGCCTAATAACGCTCCATTCCTTTTGAATCCATATCTAAATTCGTATAGATCTGCATGGTTTTGAATGGTTATATTCAAGGGGAAAAAATCAGATGGGCTTCAAATTTCAAAATCACGTAATCAAATATATGCTTGATTTTCCTTGTTGGATCTTTTCTTGCAAAATATTTACGTCATCACAGGTCCATATAAAGTGATTTTATACACCGGTTGTGTTCTATGTGGATTTTATATTATGAGTGACAAAAATTTCATATCTTTATATATTTGATAATACGGACAACAAAATTAGACCCGTGCATGGACGTGGGTGGTGTTGACAAATGTGGTTCAATCGAATAACTACAGTTGTTTGACCTAAAACCTTTAGAGAATATAAGTTACATGTCAATAATGATTGTCAAATAGGCGATTTAACATGAAATATCGAAGAAAAAAAGAGTTTCTGGCTCTGAACCACAGAATAGGAAAACTAACAAAAGGCGGGAAAAGTGACATGTTGTTATGATATAAAAACGCGGGAAAAGTGACATGTTTATATGGCACTCACGAGGCGACATACGAGAAATACGCCACTGAATTCCGGAATGTAATGGGTTCTATGAGTGTTTTAGTTCCTGGTAAATACCCTTCTCCATTTAATATTTACTTTTATTTATTACTTGTTTGTTGATGTTTCGTATAAAATGGGGTCCATATCGTTTGACAAGATTGGACAACTACACGATCAGCAAGCACGATACGTCACACCCCCCCCCCCCCAATTTTACAAAATTGCAATATTCGGAAAATTCACAGTTCTATTCGGAAGATTGGGACCTGTTATCTTTAAGACTATATTAAGAGATTATGTTAAAATATACTGTTTAAATGTACATTAGATGTACTGTAACAGAAAACTTGTCAGTTGAACGTAAGTTAACATGCAGATATCGTGTGACGAACATTGTAATTATGTCTTATACGTAATCTAGCTACTGGAAGTAATTGGTCACATTTTGTGTAATAGTTTTAGTATATGGGTGAAATGCAGTACTGTTACTACCATAACTGTGATAAAAATGGTTTTTGTCCTTTTAAAAATGGTTGTTGTTCAGTTTTGGCAGTTAGCAAAGTATTGTGATTATTATTGCAAGAATTGGGGGGGGGGGGGATAACAAATGGTTTTTGTCCTTGTTGTTCGGTTAGACAAGTTAGCAAAGCATTGTGATTATTATTGCAAGAATTGGGGGGGGGGGGGGGAATATTTCATTTGGAAATTTTGGGTTGGCTAAACCCTCCCCGATTGCATGAGGAAATAGATGGGTTTGGGGTCTTAAGGTTTGCAGTTTTACAATTTTTGTAATTGGGTAGTCTTTTTAGTTCTACAGGAATATACTTGTTTCAACAGTTTGTTTTTATATTTTATAACCCATTGCAATACTTGGAACTTACCTTTTTTCATTAATTTTTAATGTGAAGGACAACTTAACAATATTTCTGAACGTATGTCGTTTCATGGGTATGAAGAAATCTCAGTTATTTCATGTAGATGATCTAGCTGCTGTTCGCAACCAAGAACTTCCATCAAAAGCGTAAGTATATACATTATCAAATGAACCAATTACAACGTAACACGGGACATTAAGAGAAGTTCGGATGAACAAGGCGACAAGTCCCCCTGGGGCATGTCGAGGACACGTGTCTTGCTAGAAATCACACGAGCGACAAGTCGCGGGGTTGTGGTCCCGCACACTATGGACATGTTGCTCGGAGACAAGTCCTTTGATTGGTTGATTCTAATTTTGCCACGGGGACTTGTTTCATTCGCTGTTCACAAGAAGGGACAAATCTCGGGGATGCAATTTTGTCCCCACGATTTGTCCCCTAAATTCAAATCAATTTGAATTCATGCGACAAGTCGCGGCGACAACATTCCCCACCCCCCGCGACAACATTTTTTTCATGAATGTCTCCGTGACATGTCGCCTCGTGTTATTGTTATTCGTGTGAAACAAAAATAATTAATAATTTTTAGTCCTTACAACGCCACTGAGAATATTTTCAAGTCATGACAACGGTAACTCACTAAGATTTTGGAATTTTAATGTTGTGTTCATTTGATTATCTGAGATTATTATATATCCATTATTTTGTTTTGCACACAGTTAATTAATATTAGTTTGAACGTGTATATTTATTGTTCGCAACAAATTAAGGCAAGGGGCCCCGCTCTGAAAATGTGCCGCTGGCCCAATGGATAACCTTAGGGTGCCAAGATATAAGTAGATATAGATAGATAGATAGATAAATTCGTTTATTTATAACGCTGTCATACAGCCTCGCAGCCCGTAGGAGCTGAATTACGCTTAGCCTAATAGTTACATCATAATAATTATAACTAAAACATGCAACAAAATAACTAAATTCTTCTTACCATAAATATAAAATGAAATTACTATATCATAAACATGCATAACTAAGAACTATTAACGCTAAATATTACTCTTTCAAGGACCAGTGAGCTGTAGTTAGTAGTGGCCCACCTTTGAACGCCCTAGCTATCCCTCATTTGGTTAATAGATTGACCTGACCATGCTTCAAAATATGGGGACGAACAAGAAGGTAGAACAATCTCTTGGACGTAACCTATTGTGTGATCTATATATAGTGTTTCGCTTCAACACTCCCAGTATATGGTCTGGAAACGCGGCAAAATTCAAAGGGGATAGCAATCATAGGGGGGACCTGAAGGGGGACTTGAAGGGGGACTTGAGGGACTTGAAGGGGGACCTGAAGGTGCAAAAGTCCTTTGATTTAGGTTTATTACTTGGGCTACTGTGGTAGCCGAGTCTAGGTTTCGGTGGCTTTCCTTTATTTTTATTTTTCGTGTCGACAAATTGCAATTATGCATCATCCCGATAGGCTTTACGAAACCACGCGTTTTGCTCATCTTCATGCAGCGCCATCTTTTTTGGTAGCTATTGCTCGAGTGTTCGCTCAAACTATCCAAAGAAATATAGTAAATTTGTGATAAGATTCATAAGGAATGTGGCTGGCAAGTATCTTGATCAAGAACACGCTCACAATGCTTCTGGATATCTTGCAAGGTAACTCCCGCCGCATGCCACCTAAAGTCTCGAAATGTGTGGTTCCCATGAAATAATTACCCTTTTTGAACAAATTACCGGAATAAATTATGCATTATAAGGGTATCCGTATCTTGAACGTATATACGATGATTTTAACACAATGACGAATGCGATTTTATTTTGGTTCTCGTTTTCAACTTTGATTTTTGTTGCTCATACCAATACCCTTTATAGCATAATATAAGACAAGGACTGGAGTCTTGCTGCCTCGGGACTGACACAGGAGTAGTGGGTACGAGGTTGGAGCAGTGTTCAGGATCAGGCCAAGCGACACTTTTGCCAAATCGAACATCACGTTTGTAATATTTGCTGAATTGAACGACTTATCTGGAATATCCTTTTAATATTAAAACAACATATATACGGAAATCATGCGGGATCCGATGTCACCGTTGTCAAAAACATTTAGGATTTAAGACGCTGTCGTTTGTTGCCGTGTTCCACTCGATAACAATCTAAACCACGAAGATCATATGGCTCATTATAGCCTTCTAATATTAAAATAACATACGGTAATCAATAATCATATATGGAGCGTTTATAATGTAAAAATTAACGCCATACATCTAATTCGAACAACAGTACAAGGCTGTACTATCTCTGGCACCACCTTGACTTCAATAAGCCCAACCACTTTATATTTGCAATTTTGCACAATATCATGACTGGCTTGAATTTCAAGGCAGCACTTTCCTTGCGATAGTAACTTCTAGTAATAATCATATATGGAGCGTTTATAATGTAAAAATTAACGCCATACATCTAATAGCGTAGAGTCTGGAATGCTATTAATAGCTCAAAAAGCGGACAAACAAACCAAATTTGACTCACAAATGATTGCAAATGCGCTATTTCTTTTGTTATGGCCGCAAGAATTATGGGTAAAAGCGGACAAACATCGGTACTGACGTCATCTGGATGGAGCGCTATTCGAACAACATTTACTCGAAACGAGCAAGCCTCGCGAAGTTATAAATTATCCATTCAAGCAACACTTTTGCCAAATCGAACTTCACGCTTGTAATATTTCTGAATTGAACGACTTATCTGGCGGTACGGAAATCATGCATGCGGGATCACCGGGATGTACCGTTGTTAAAAACATTTATGTTACAGTGTCTCCTTGAATTAAGACGCTGTAATATATAGTACTAGCTGTATTTATTTTCATAATTCGTTGCAGCATAATTTTATGTTTATAAACCAATCTTCATTCACCATTTGCTGGTCCACACGCGTCGAACGCACTTACATAATCTTTGATTACTCCTATAGTATTATTTATACCGACTCCAAAAGTTGTAACTTGCTCGAGAAGTTCATTTTCATAATTTCATTAGCAATCATCATGTTTTGACGTAGCCTTCGATCAACATTTATCAGGTCATCCTGCATTGGTTACCTTTAACTGTGCGGTATCTAAAGCCGAATGGGAGTAATGCGCCTCTGTGTCGTCAGCGTACAACACAGGTTTACAATCGGTAAAACGTTTGATGATAGTATTGAAGTGTAAACAGAAGAGTGTAGTCCCCAGCACAGATCCCTGTGGAACACTGTTAATATACAAACCACATACTGCTGCCTATTTGTTAGGTAAGAGGAAATCCACTCGATTTCAACTTCACCAAAACCGTAGTTTTTTTTTAATTGGCAAGAAGAACAGCATGGTCGATGACGTCAAACGCCTTCCGTAGATCAAGACTGCTATCGTGTACTGCCTTTGGTCAACCAGCAGATTTGAGTATGCAAATTACTTTTGTAAATGCATTTTGTCATGATCTTTTATCTGGTTATTTACAACAGAATCACAGAGCTTTGAAAGACATGACAACACTCAGATATTGCACTGTAATTATCACGGTCGCTTGCTCTGAAGTGGTGTGACGTTAGTGGTGTGACTTTAGCTATATTTTCTATTTTCTTGGAAAACCATATTATATAAAGAACAGTTAACTATACGAGTAACACCTTTCGACCGTGAAATGATTGACTGCAGTGCTTGTATGATTAATACCGTGGCGGAACAGCATGTTTCTATAAGATAAAGATAAAAAATGTCAACAATCCTCCAGGAAAAAAAACGCTATCCGCCGTGGTAGAAATGGCAGGAATTCTATGTGGGAGAAGTATCCTGCAATTTATCGCCAGGTACCATCTGTCATCAAGAAAAAAACACAAACATGAACATCGGTAGATCTGTCGACTCGAGTTATTGAATGATAATCCAAAACTATTTTGGTCTTATCTATACTAGGCACGCACTATAACTGGTTCCATTCTTAGCATATTAAAACGTATAATAATTGCGCTACCAGGATCCATAAAGCTCAAGTTTTTAACAATTACTTCTCATCCTTTACTGCCTCCGCCAATTATTTTTCACGTTCAGACTTTGTAACGGACGCGAGTGTTACGTTTTGACCCCAACAAAGCGCATGCCTGCAGGATGGTATTCCAGCAAACACACGCATGGAATGTGCAAATGAAACCGCTCCTTCGTCGTACTCTTTGTTTAACAAATCTCTTAAGCTTGGTTGTTTAGTGGGATATTTAAAAATTATTATTGAAGGAGAACATATAACAGATCCTAAAGGCATAGCTAATTCTTTGAATTCGTATTTCACTTCAATTACAAAAGACTAATTTCCGTTCAAGATTCGTACAGTCCGGACGAAGCGTTAATTCAAGTTTCAGCCCAATGGAAGGATCTCCACCTCCATTACCTAAATTGTGTTCATGGCAGCTACACAGACATTTGATTTTCCTAAAATCCATGGCTACTGGTTATGACAACATCGCTCCCAATCGAAATTAGCTTTCTTGCAGCAGCATACCAAAACGAATTTCCGTTGGTGCTTATACATCTTTCAGTGCATGCGTCGATTAAAAATGGGGGCTGGTGACAGTAAGCGGCAACAACTCGCTTCCTTCAGTCGTATCTCTTCGTAGTCTGTCGGATTTCGTCGGCAGACAAGTTGAAATTGACCCCTGTCGTGGTGGTTACCACACATGTCTATGAGCTGGGCGACACTGGTCTTAAAAGTAATTTAGGAGAAAGTGCTGCCTTTACAATAATACCAGCAAATGGTCCTCGGAACCCCTATCAATTGGGCTTCTATAGCCTGTTAGGATTCATCTAAAAAGAGTGATAAATCTACTAAAAAAATCTGCAGGGTTGAGTATTGTACAGCATATAGTGATTCACCATGATGTATCACGTTTGCTGCTGTGCATCATGATTCGTAGACATGTTGTTTGTTGCAGGATTACCAAATATATAGAAGGAAATCCATGCCGGTGCATTCTAATTAATTTAGTGCTATCATACGGAGACGTAAGACATTATATTTTCGTGGTCGCATGACAGACTGTCGTGTTGGAGTGGATACTAGTTGAGTTAAATACAGAAATTACGTAATAAGTACGTTTAATGTTTAATAAAATATATTTAAAAAAAATTAAGATCTGAGCGTCGACGAGAAATACAGCTATTTTAAAACTACACTCTCTTCCATTAGATCTGTCCGTGCGGTAACTTAACAATATCATGGATCCGATATGATATATAAAGTCTCAGTTATTGCATATATATATACATCCAAATCATTACATAACAGTTGCTGCTGAAAATCATCGAGGTTGTTAAATTAAGAGAGTAAGATGAATTAGCTGATTTTCCTTTTGTTGTATTAGTCTGAAAAGAAATAATGGACCAATGACGTTATTATTGATTAGTTTCATCATCCCCAGATAAACGGATAAGGGGACCACATGCAGCAACAGGATGTCGGGAGGGATGTTTTTTTTTTAATTAGTCAAATGTACATGTACACAGCGAGGGGGATAAGGTCTCTGAAATGCTATTTCCTGCATTCTGAGAGCACTTTTGAGAAAAATGGTCTTAAATCGCGTTTTGTTAATAGTGTATCCCATAATTTTAAAGAAATGTGTGGTCCAAATGGGACTAGTTTCGTTATCATAGTTTGAATTTTGAAAAACCTTTTTATCATTATATATAAAGTGTAAAGTTAACAAAAATAAGATTATTTGATATTGAGTATTCATGCACAAGAAAATATTATGTCATACGAACGCATGAGTGGAAGGGAAAGCATGCCTATAGGAAACATTAAAACCATTATTTATGTTTTAGTCAGTGAAATTTCCGACATGGACGGCATGGTCCCATTGACAGAATTTGATGAAAGCATAAAGGGGGCTGAAACTGACGTTCATGCATGAAGTCATCATGTCCGCTAGCCTGCAATGCAGGCTCTTGGGGGAGGGAGACTGGGGCGAAGGGAGGGGAAAGGAGAGCCTGCCACTGTTAAATTTCAATTATATGCGCATAAATTAATCAAACTTGTGAATAATTTTCATCGCACCTTGGGTGCCATTCGAACGGCTATCAAACTGGAACCGTTCGAACGCCTGAATCAAAGCGTTTAAATGCCTGGTCCAAAGAGTTTAAACTTTAAACGCTTTGTTTTCAAACTGTTCGAACAACTGACTGACAGTCTGGACGCAGACCGTTGTTAACGCCTTGCAGTTAAACGGTATGTGTGAACGCCTTGCTCAAAATTCATGCCATCAAATCGTTAGATTTCGAGATGTCATAAAGATTATCTACCCCCAATTCAAAACAGACAAACTGTGGCATGCTTGCTTTACACGACAACCCGGACTGGGACTGGTTTCCGGTACTGTTAAATGAATTTCAAACGCTATTGCATAACAACAATAATACACTTTATTCTCTTTATTCTTTCGAGCTCTTTGTTTTGGTAAATTCTTTTGGTCATACATACATTGTTATTGAATGAATCGAGAGAAAAACGGTTCCTTTTCACGGTGAAACGTGCGACTACAGTTTGACACATTTTATTGATATGTTTACATGAGTGATGAGACTGTTAAGAGTAAACAAAGGAGTTCATCGAGGATTTCACACTTGTTTTGAGACGAACCGTTCGAACGCTTGTCTTGCAATAATCCGGCGTTTTAGTTTTAGTAAACCGTTCAAACGCTTGTGGCAAACTGTTCAAACGTTTTTGGCCAAAAACATTGTTGATCATTTCTGGACGGTCGGCCTTCTATTAAAACTCTCCGGAGTTAAAGAACCTTTTCTTTATGGAAAGGAACTAGGATATCGTGTCAAACGCTGGGTAGTTTGAAACATGGATTAATTAACAGACAGCTCAGAAAGACAAACATACCTCGACGACGTCGCTGTGGGACATAAATTATTAAATCTGTAAGTTAATCAGATTTCGACCAATAGAAATACGCGGCCGTCAGCGGCCGAGAGTGATGAAAATTACCAGGGCTTGCTGGCAGGCTCTCCTTTCCCCTCCCTTCGCCCCAGTCTCCCTCCCCCAAGAGCCTGCATTTGCAGGCTACATGTCCGCCATTTTTGGCTTCACTTTTTGTTTGGTAGTCGGTCTTCCAGTTACATATATAGTAATATAGTAGATTGTCTATAGATCCACTGTCCAAAAGGAACACAGGCTCAACGAGATTGAGTTCGACCACTAACCTCCATATATACTGAACTGCGGAATCTCCCTAAAAGTGTCGTAAATAGGATGGCTTCAGGTGGAGTCCTTTTCCTTTAAATTGTAGCGCTGTTTAGATAATAGTAGTCGCCATTTTCACACGTCAGTCCGAGTGTTGACAAGTGTTGAACGCGTTTTGGAAAGTTTTCTGTTCATTACGAACATGAGAAAAACGCTCCAGGCGCTGACGCCATCCTTTTAATTTTAGGGCACTTTTTGGGTGAAGTTTCATATAAATCCCGAAATGACGTCACATAAACTATCGGTAGTAAAATTCGAAATTAAAATCAGCTATTATTTCTAAAATAACGCATTATCGTAAGAGTTAGGGTTAGTATTAGGTGTAGGGTTAGGGTTAGGATTAGGGTTATGTTGGGGTTAGGACTATGTTTTAAATTCGGGATATTTATATGAAACGTCAGCCACACTTTTTCTGTCATTGGTAATGGGAGCCCGCAGTCCAGTTATACGTAGAGGTCAGTGGTTTGTGGACTGGCCGTGCGCGCTTTTATAATTATTAAAGTGCCTATGAAACGAAACTTAAGTTTGTCTTATTTAAATAAACTCCTAAAACTAGAAGTTACTATCGCAAGGGAAGTGCTGCCTCGAAATCCAAGGCAGTCGTGATATTGTGCAAAAATAAGTAGTCTTATTGAAGTCAAAGTCGCAGTGGAGGTAGTACAGCCTCGTACCCATGCGGTTATGGTTTAGGTAATACCAGAGCAGTGAGTTCTACATATATATGGAGCTCACAATGAGCTTGCTGGACCATAGGTACTCTGGGGTACATTAGACATCTATCTGGGGTAAGACATTCATTATGCACAGCCAGGACATGCTTCATCTGCCCCTGGCACATTTGCAGATGACGTCTCGCGTCTGTCCCAACCTTGTCGACCCCCCTTGTGTTGTAACCGTTCTCAACATCTATTCACAATATAGTAGTTCATGAACATGTGTAATATTAAACAGATAAAATAGTTGTGTGACATAGTTCTCTGTACAAGGCTTGCATAAAAATGCAGTTCAATATGAACACAAAAAGTTGACATTATAACAGTTGATAATTAAACTAAGTTAATCAGAATTTGTTTCTTGTATAAAAATGCAGTTCAATATATTCTGTCAATTTATATCTCACAGCTGTGTATGAACAATGAACTCATACCAATATACATTACACCTAAAATAGAAGGAAAACTCTAAACAAACAAAACAATTTGATATCATGCGCAAGAAATCGCAGATACTCGTCGCTGCATCGCAGTCACTGAGCCATACACCTTGACAAGAGAATACTTCCTCACTGAAGGCAGAACAGATAGGAACTGTGATGAAACTTCTACGTCACAAAACGTCATAAAACTAAACAAATATCTCGACAAACAGAAGGCAATTAGGCAATTTACACAAATCGAGATTTCGTTGACTATACATAGTTCCGCGAAGAAGTCTGGGTACGAGACACAGCAACCCAAGTTTAGAGCTCTTTCATATCTCACATCGTTCTTGAGATATTTAGACTTTTGCAGGGTTCTCGCGCCAAAACGGAGCCTTCCGCCCGGCACTCGAAATATGTAATAAGAAAACCTCCTGCATTGCATTTTTGATATATATTGTAATTTATATACATCATTTTGTATTTGTTTTGTCTTTTAATTAAACAATATTATTCGGTGAACTTCAGCACCACAACGCAAACAATATTAGCTACCGGATTGGTGATTTGGTGAGCCTGTACGTAAGATGATATATCGGCGTAAGAGTGTGGTTGTGTGTTGAAAACACGCAGTTGTACGCGTGAGTCATTAGATAAAGAAATTTTCCCAAGAAAACTCCAACATGTGCTCTTAACAAGTGGATTTTCTAGGACCCAAAATTCACATAAAAAAACTGTCATAAACTGATCTCGACTTAGGCGGCATTTACATTGTATCGGATCCCTATTGTTGCGTCACAGAAAGTCTTCTGTTTACACATGAAATGATGGTATCGTACCGACTTTTGCAACGAAGCAGCGGCGCGGCGGTCCGCTGTCCGAATTGGTACGTGCCGTGTCGCATCGATTATTGCGACGCTCCGATTATAATGTAAACAGCAAAAACGGTGAATCATTGCGACATTTCGGTCACGTTTATTCAAAATTTAGTCATGCAGAAAAAACTCACGTTGTAGTAGTTTGTACACTAACTGACATATCCTTCGGCCTGCTGCAGACGGAAACTCATGTTTACATTTGCACCGACAGCATTTTGAAGCATAAACCTATCCGATACAATTTAAACGTAGCCTTATACAAAGGGTCATAAAATGATGCGCGAAATCATAGATCGAATATACTAGTAACCAGTGCTCTCTATGCGTCAGGAAATGGACCAATCAGCTTATTGCTAACTAATTGACAAGTCGTCGACGCATTAATTCGACGCATTTTATTCTAAACCTCTTGCTTTTGGTGTAAACAAATCTTCGGCCTGAACTCAAAAAACAGTTTGAAAAATGGGTACAAGAAGCCAAAGCGTGGCTAAAAAAAGCAAGATCGTTGGCTTCATAGGGCAGAAAAGTTGGTACAGTCACTTTATGAAAAGACACAAACTCACACTCAGAGACAGAAGATATTACTAAAGTTTCTGTGGATACTACTCTGTGTCTCGTAATTTAATTTAAAGGACTCGACTTATACTCTGGGTATCGTCAAAATCACGATTTTTTCGGTCAACTTATATACGAGTATTCCACCAAGGTCCTATATAAATGGTAGTACTGTAATATTTAGTCTGACACATAATGGCAAGGATTATGAATTTCACCTATTCACAATTTTGTAAATATCATTTTCAGATTACTAATTTTCACACATTCTCGGGGGGGGGGGGGGGCACTCACACGCTCCTATGGGAGCATGTGAGCTCCTGCACAAGCTGGCGGGCAGAACCCTGCTTTTGTGATATGCAAATGAGCTTATCTATGACGTACATGTACACAACATTGGAAAATCATGTATATATTTCCAATATCATTAAAAGAAATCACTCAAAACTTTATAATTGCTACAGTTTATGAAACAAAACATTAAGGACAAGCTTCAAGTGATTTCGTTCAATAATCTTTAAGATATACAGGATTTTCCAATGTTGTGTACAACTTAAGTTTATTAGATTTATCACTCTTTGGTGAACGGAATACCCCAACAGGCTAGAAGCCCAATTGATAGGGGTTCCGAGGGCCTACGATTTAAGGTCGTTATCCGAGATAACTTGCTACGTCATAGATAATATCTCAAGAAGTAAGTTAAATATGGAAGAGCTGTAAATTGTTATTCCTCATGTTATTCCTCAGAGTTCTTTCAAATAAGACAAACTTACTTCTCGATTCATTTGCACTTTAATAAATACATTTATATCCATTTTAGTATTCAGAATTTCAGAGTTTTCCATTTTTTTTAATTTTTAGTGAAATAAAACATATAATAAGTATAGTGTATGCTGTGAATATTTTAAAGTTAAAAAATATTATTTTTAAAAAGTAGGGGGCATGTTCTACGACACTGCCGTCATCAAGAAAAGGTTGACGAGAAACAAATGTGGTTGCTAGTTTACCGGACATAGGTTCACATGTGAGCATTAAATATACATATGATAAGAACGTCTATTAAAAACCTCTATTGACTAAATAAAACCATAGGTCTGACCACATTTTGCTGCTTATATAGAATTGTATCATTATCGTATTTAAATAAATGTTTCAATACTAATAATAATACTGTTAATGATGTGGATGTAGCGTTGTAATATGATTTGGAGGACAACATAAATTAAATTCCCGACGCCGTTCAGCAGAGCGAATAATCAAGGCAAATACTATATACAAGCCCTATACCCTGTATAAGCATTTGCCCTCCACCAGGGAATAAGTGCAAGGGGTCTATAAAACGCACAACTCCCCTAGGAAAATTATTGTATTGTTTTTATTCACAAAGTAGACAAGCGATAATTTACATATGGTCTACACAATCGGGATGTCGTACTGCGTAACCTTTCTTTCGACTGCTAATTTTGGCTTTATACTCACTTGGTCTTTCCTTTTTCACACAACACTAGAAAGCAGAAGGAGGAGAGTCGAAGGATCCGAAATGTAAGTATAAAACACGAACCGGTTTCAGTTTACTCTGTTATGCTTTCTTGTAAACAGTTAAACACGACAGTTACTCAGTTAAGATCACAAGTTTCTTGTTTGTCTGTTCCACTTCACACACAAAGTGTGTGTTTTGAATTGTGTTATTTCCGCGAAAGATTTGCGTTTATAATAACATATAGTATACCCATTCATTGTCTTGGGCACCTTGATAAGACTGCATGAACCTCTAAAACTACGCGTCTTCGCAGATTTCTACGAATACCGTATTATTATACATCTGTCAATATATATTATTCTTCTTCCTAACACTCCCAACCTTGCACTAAACAACAAAGCAAGTTCCAGTCGTTCAGCCCGATCTACTGTTTTAGTGTTAATTCATGGTCGTTATGTGACCCCAATAAAGAAAATGTTATTCTTTTGAGTTACAGTTGCCTTTCAACATTGGATTAAGTTGTTAATAATTTGCAGGCCGATCGAATATATATCTCACCGTAGGTGCATGTTACAGTCACGTATATAACAATGCTTTGAATTTTGTACTGTATATTCCCTGAATGAATTTAGTGTGCTGGTGACTTATCGGGCAATATCGAACAACAAATGTTGCTCAGAACTGAAAGGTTTTGACTTTTGAGTTACAGATGGGTTTAAATATATTAGAAAGGACTGGAAACAACTGCATGACATCAAACAAATATTTGGCGGAATTCCTCCGAACAACATGGCGTCTCGCTACGACGCTATATGCCTTGCATGATTTTGGATAGACTGCTGTTAGCAGTAATTATACAGCAAAATCTAACAATAAGAACCAAGACCTTGCCAAGTCATTTTATTGCTTGTATATTCATGTTATTCGTCAAAACCATGTTATTGACAAAACCTTAAACCAAACCTTGTAGGATTATATCCGACTTATAATTAACTCAGAATCTGTCGATAGTCGACTGTTTCATTAGGTATAGTTAGTTGAAACTTTCTTTTAATCATTAGCTGTTTTTAATGCACACGTCGCACAGTCAGTGGTAATCTGATTTATCATTGTGTTGGTTGAAAATACGAACTCACAGTCAATACTAATATCATAAAAACATTTAGCAAAGTAGATTTTTTTATCAAATGTTGTATAACTACCTTCTTTTCTTTGTGATAAGTCAATATGTCGCAGAACATTTCATTTGAATTTCAACACCATGTAAATTTCAACAATACTAAACAATATATACAATAAACATGCACTTGCATAATAAACAGTGACTGGTCCGAGGAAAATAATGAGATTTCATTCCCGAGTCTCGAATCTTGTCAAACGCGGGAAATTGGGAATTCTACTATAAATAATTAAATAAAAAGACATGTCACTACACTGGCAAGGTCTCACCACACAAGTGAGAAACATTGCAATGTTATCCTCTATAGATGAAAGCAATGTTAGACTGATGCATATCATGTGACCATAGCATGTATATTAATCAAACAAAATGTGCCTCACGTACAAGGGAAAAATAGAGCTTTATGGCAATATATAGACGTTCCGCGAGTCGTCTACGGGCGTGAAACTCGGCCGTAACAACAAACACATTTTAATTTATTATCTCCTCTGATATTATATATATATATATATATATATATAGTACAATATATAGTACAATCTACAGACACGTGATTCGCTGTTCCACAGCTCATCAGTGTAGCTTGGTATAATCTAGATATGGGCATGAGAACTCATTATACACAAGCTATTGCCGGTGACAACCGCTTGTGGGACAATCAGCGGTCATGCGCACATCTAGAGAGCGTGAAGCGGTATAGGGCCAGAGTGCTCAAACTACCACAAGGGTAGTGGGCGTTGCATTATCGCTAAAGGACACCTACACCAACTTCACAGAGTGCTCAACAACACCGAAGTGAAGGAGCGTAATAGTACAATATCTACAGACACGTGTTTCGCTGTTCCACAGCTCATCAGTGTAGCTTGGTATAATCTAGATATGGGCATGAGAACTAATTATACACAAACGATTGCCAGTGACAACCGCTTGTGGGATAAACAGCGGTCATGCGCACATCTAGAGAGTGTGAAGCGGTATAGGGCCAGAGTGCTCAAACTACCACAAGGGTAGTAGGCGTTGCATTATCATATATATATATATATATATATATATATATATATATATATATATATATATATATATATATATATATATATATATATATATATATATATATATATATATATATATATATATATATATATATATATATATATATATATATATATATATATATATATATATATATATATATATATATATATATATATATATATATATATATATATATATATATATATATATATATATATATATATATATATATATATATATATATATA
Source organism: Chrysogorgia sp. JL179-B06 (assembly GCA_035772405.1). NCBI lineage: Eukaryota > Metazoa > Cnidaria > Anthozoa > Scleralcyonacea > Chrysogorgiidae > Chrysogorgia > Chrysogorgia sp. JL179-B06. The sequence goes on along the minus strand of JAYKKM010000054.1, from coordinate 1,662,769 downwards.
TATATATATATATATATATATATATATATATATAATGCAATCATATATAGTGAAAGTGGTCTTACCTCAAAATGATAAAAGCCGCAACTGTCAGTTTCACGCAAGGCGATCTTCAGACGAAGTGTTGTCACGCAAGGCGATCTTCGCCTGAAGATCGCCTTGCGTGAAACTGACAGTTGCGGCTTTTATCATTTTGAGGTAAGACCACTTTCACTATATATTCGCTCTACCTTTATGGTATTGAGCACTTTCAACGTTCCGTGAACAACATCACATTCGTTTTAGTATATATATATATATATATATATATATATCACGGAATATACGTTATAAAACCTTATATAATAACGTTATAAAACTTTATTAAGGTGGTTCGATAGTCTAAATCATGAAAAATTACTTATTTTGGTTCATTGCATAGCTCTAGCGGTGGTCTTGATTATTGAAAACTTTTCACACTTGTAGAATTTGTATATCTAGAGAAATTGTGTTTATGATTAGCGGCAGATTTTACGCAAATTAGTTTTCTGGATTTATTGGAAACACGATTTCTCCACTCAGGTAAACGTTGAGGGTATAAAAAAGGGTTGAGGATCAGTAAACAAGACCACCACTAGAGCTATGCAATGAACCACTATGAAGCTCAGATCTGCATTACAAACATTTTTATGCGAAAAAATGCAATTTCTCATGATTTAGACTATCGAGCTACCTTAAAGTGTTTTTCCTCAAATTCTGGAATTTGAAGGCCACGAGATACTATTTTTGTGATGATATCAAAAATATTTGACCTATATGCATGAAATTTTCACTGTCAGTGAGTTCATACAGGTATTATCTATGCAATGACGAATTCATTTGTTGTTAGACTACTCCACAAAATATCTAGGGCCTTTGGAAGAGATGTAATTGGACATTTTTCTCCTTCGTTTTTGGGAAAGGCTAAAATATATGAAGCCATTGACATATCTGTAAATGATTCGTCATTGCACAGCTCTGGTATTGCGTGTAACACATATAAAATTTCAGACCCTTAGCGCTTACCTGTTTGGAGAAATCACTGTTGGCGCTTCCTACAGTTTTTTGCTTTTAAAAATGTTGTTTTCGCGGAAATGGGTGTGACTGCTAAGCAATTAAAGATATGGAACCAAATCTTTTTCAAATGCTATTGGACAATGTTAACTACTTATGTAAAAAATAACTATATAAAATTTGTAGTATGATCAATTGTGCTCTCAAAATCAATTGTGCTCTCATTTTGACTATCGAGCCACCTTAAGACGTTTCGACCAAAAATCTTCGATCTTCGTCGGTTATGAATAAAAGTTAAAAATTAAGCCATTTAAATATGTTCAAAGATATGTAAATGACTAGAGAAGTGCCTTGTAAACATTAGGAATGTCAATATGGTCATTGCCAGAATTGGAATCCTTTTGGAAATACCACGCCTCATGGAATAAACGTTCATGGTAATTTCTTTCTTTGTGAACAATTGATGTGTTATTAAAATCTATTTTATTGTCTTACTGTTCTACGTGTTTAGCTATTTTAGAAAATTTATCAAATTTAGACACGTCTCTTTTATGTTCTAAAACTCTAGTTTTTAAAACTCTAGTTTATAATAGCTAAACAAGTAGAACAGTACGACCTTAAAATAGATTTTAATAACACATCAATTTTGCAGTGAATCTCTAGGCCAATCAGCAATCGCGGGCAGTATGTAGTATATTCCATGTCTCATCTTATATGATTGTGATTTTACCTTTTGGTTGTGCTAGGTCATCAGCTTCATCGCGCTGACGAGCCCAAATAGGGCAAAACAGTCGTCCTCGATTGCTAATTGACATATATATATATATACATGCAGACTGTTCATTTATAGTTGTCAGTTCTCTTCAATCAAAACAGAGTTTATTTTATACTTCCGTGCTGAGTGGGTTATGACATAAAACGTCCTTATAATATATGCGTTTTGGTGCATTGTGTTTTCCTTTGGACAATTCTTATTATCTTCTCGATTCTCATTTTTTTCGTGTAGGTACTCATTACTATCTATTGGTTGGGGAAATTAGCATACTCACTGAATAACTATCAAGGAACGTTACCAGACCTAAGTTCGTTTGAAAATTTAATAAACAAAAGAAGACCACCAGAAATGGTAAGTGTTACAGTCAGAGCGCAGAATACAATGTGCGACATCGTGATACCAGTAAGACGTTTCATGTGACTGTTATTCGTTCTCTCGTGATGTTAATTCTAATTCTGTAACTGTTGACCGCCACATTGGAACCTTCTCTTCATACATGGTGCCTATTGTTTCAATATTGTATGTCGTTAAGGTTAATTATATGGTCTGTCTTCCATTTCCTCCTCCGCTGGCCGATTCCACAATTAACAAAGAGTATATTATAAACAGAACCTGAAAGGGAAGCGACAAAACCAACAAAAACAAAAGAACAAGAAAAACAAAATGCAACTCAAACTTTAAATCTAAATTTTAAATTTAAATGTTGAGTTCTAAATTAGAGTTGTCAAATGTGACGATTTATTTACAGTTGCTATCATTGTTGTCCTCGGAGTTGGATCCGCCACTGTTTTGACAAGCTTCGATCGATAGGATGTAGTCGGTACAAGCTAGTGCGTCAGTCGGTTGAAATGAGCTTACACCCCCCCTGTAAAATTTTCTGAGTACGGCCCTGCCCGAAAGTAATGGAAATTGTTCAGTTTGACATTTTCGAATAAGAAAATGAATTCGCTTATGCCTATGGAGTATATCTACACCAAATTTGAAGCAAAATAATTACAATCTCGTTGTTTGTGAGCGATTGTTTTAATGTTTATCATGTGCCATCGAGCTATTCTACATTTTGGAACTATCTGAACATTTGGAACAATTATCAAGACATTTTTACGTGAAGAAAGGTTGTTTATGATTAATACTAAAAATCGCCCTCGTTGTCTATTTAACAATTAGACAACGAGTCCGAGTTTTCTATGAACTCATCTGAAACCTCCCCAAAACGAGAGTTTTCTGCCATTGTTTTGAGCGCGTTTAGCCATCATGGTCTATCACGAATAGACAACGCGGTTGAGTAGCCAATCAGAATGCAGCATTTGTAATAGACCATGGTCAGTTTCTACTAAGCGCAGATAGTCAACTTGGGCTTCGCCCTCGTTGACTATCTACTCATAGACAACTCGAACTCGTTGTCTAATTGTTAAATATAAACACATTTTTCGACCGAATCTTCTGCATGATAATAATTCCAAACCTTTGCAAAACGACTACAGTAAGTCTTCTTCAAACACATTTCAGTGATTTCAGTGATTCTAATACATTTATTCTCACAATGGAATCAAGTCCCTATATACATCGTCATTCATCATTGCCCTCATGTGAACAATACCAAAAAAATATGCGGTGTAGCAATGGCACCAAGATGGGCCCAAGTTTCGCGAATATATTTGTTGGCTATGTTGAAAAATAAATCTTCGAGCAATACACAGGACCCATCCCTGATTTTTTTGGTTTTAGGTACAGTATCATGCTGACGTACAGACTTAGGGATTCGTTACTTTCGTTAATGATTTTCATGCATATACAGCGCTCAAATTTCCATAGAAAATCAGTGAAACCGTGTATCGTTCTTGAATATTTCGGTTTCTATTATTGGTGAATGGTGATGCGCTCACGAGTCAGTCACGACTTATGTCTATTATAAGCCGATCGACTCACACAGTTACCTTGTGTAATATCTTGTGTATTTGGTGACCAAGTCAGGACCCATGTAAAACACATATATTGTGATAATATATTTTGTTTTTTCTTCCGTGTTTTTGTGTATTTTGGTGTATATTAAGGCATGTCATCATAACATTACATGCGGTGTGTTTATCCAGAGTCCGCGCAGGGGGAGGGGCTGCGGGTTTTCACCCCCCTCCCCACTTTTTTGCCCCAGTTAAAAAAACTTAAAATATAAAAAGCTTTAAATCTGACTTCCATACTTCGTGACAGCTTATCTTTAATAGGCTTGGTTATTTTTAACAGTCATCCACACCCTTCATATGCACGCAGTATTTATAAAACCTGCATTGTTAAGTTACAGTCTTTTTAGAAAAACCGATTGATGTATTTTGCTTTTTATTTGTTTACTTTGAGATGTCGATTTACGATATTGAACCATGCCGTAGAATCGCGAATTGCTGTGCATACATTTAAAGTTATTGTTATTAAATTCAAAGGTTTGGTTAATGTTAAATTCAATGATGAGATGACCTAAAAAATATGGTTTGTAATTTTTCAAAATGCAGGAAATAGCCGTTTCGGAGCCTTAAAATTCAAATTTTTTCCGGACCAACACTGTACCCTGAGGAACACCGGCAGAGATTTTCAAAAAATTTGAATAGCAGTCATTACGTAGAAAATCAGCTATCCAATTAACAACTATTGGTTTAACTCCATAACTATATAACTTTGCGACTACAAGGCTATGATCTACCAGATTCATATTTACTTTATCCTGGTTTCCGGGAAATTTCGACGTAGCATGCACAGTAGATTTCTTAGCGGTAGATTTCTTAGCGTCATTGTTATCTAACACGACAGTTAAATTATCCAGCCTAACAAGAGCTTCGTCCTGACCATCACCGATAATGTTTGATAGTCTACTCTCTTTCCTGGCAATTTTGAACACAAATCTCTTGTAACAAACTCCCATCCTTTCCTTGGAATAATAAATAATTTTGCTTAACAAAACACCATGTTAAACTTAGCTAGGTCAGCGTTAATACTTATGAATTTGTTTGACCCGCCTCCTGGGGAAGACCACTTTCCTTGCAGGACAAACGTGTTTTGTAAAATCTTCTTTAGGGAATCGAGATCATTCATCCATTTCAGGCATTTTCCATCATAAGACATGTTCAGTAACCCTTTAGTACCTTTACATTATTTATCAAAATGCAAGGTTGGAGATTCTACTTTCTCTGAGCAATTGTTGAAAGATTTAGCGGACTCACTCAAAATATGACTACTCGACGCCATTTTACGTATAAATTAATGAGGGTGGACGTTTATTAGAGAGGGGTGTTTATTGAAGGGGGACGTTTATTCGATTGTGGTATTTGAATAAATACGGTATTACAGTCAAAATGGCGCTTGGCTTTGCATTAAGTCCGAAATAGGATTTTGTAAGTAGATCTGCTATATAGATGCTTTGGTTGTTTGCTTCCTAGCGATCCCACAATCCTTTGTAAACCGCGCGAGGATTGGCACACCGCTGACCTTATTGCTGACCTATCTCCTATTTTTACATCTCATTAATTATTTTGTCTCTCTTTCTATTAACTATGATTGGCTAATTGTTATTGTTGTTTATCGTGTCTGATTGGCTAATTTTGATTAAGATTGGTACATGATTATTTTTCGAATAAAATTTCGGTAATTTACATTCAACTCTCTAACATAGGGCGTTCTCTCGAAACGTTATAGATCTCGGCTATACACTATTACGGCAGTATACCAACCATTTTATTCATACATGAACGAAGCCTTGTATCATTATATTGAAAAGAAAACTCTGAAAACGGATATAAAAATATCGTGCCACAATGCATTGGCAATTAATCACTTTAGATGCTAATAGACACCCACGATATTCCATGACAACATTCCTGAGTAAAACAGAATTGCCGTAACATGGCATACATCTTATCACAAACTGGAGCCATTAATTGTTTGGATGAGTTTGATTTCTGAAGAAAATCTGCAAAGGAAACAATAATGGCGCCCAAGAATTATAACACCTGGTATGATGTGCGTGTACATTTTAATGCCGTGTAGTGATTTAATTGCCGAATATGATGTTTGCTATCTAATTATTATTTATTGAAATGTTAACACATATAAACCCCGTTGGTCTTCTCTCTCTGTTAAAACTAATACACTCTTGTAGTCAAATGGGGATAGATTAATCTTTCAATAATTAACGTCAAATAGCGTAGAATGTAGTGTAGAAACTTTGACAGTTATATATATATATATATATCAATGATACTAATTTACATATATAACTATATATTATATACACGTGTGTGCTGGTGTTTTGCTTATTGTATGATTGATTATACACGCAGACTATTCTACACTTTAACACTAGGACTGGTGTTAGACCTCGGGAGTATAGTTGTAGCATTACAAGAATGACGTGTGATCAATAACACTGCTCAACAGCTTTGTCTTAATGCACTTTGTTATACTATATAATGAGTTGTCACTTGCTGCCGTGTTAAATTTGGCGTAGCCGTAGCTGCGAGGTAAAATGTTTTATTTGAACGAAGACATTACAGGTTGAAGTAAAATAGAATTATATTAATTTAATAGTAAGTAAATGCCTAATTTCTCTGTATTAGATTGCTTACATAACAGTCATCTGGTAAATAAACTGCAATATTGAGCTCAATGACCGTCATGAAAACATTTAACATTCCTGAGATTGATGAACTAGTTGAAAAATTTACCATTCATTCTTACGAAAACAATCTTAGTCTTGATTAGTTATTTATTGTCTTTCTTTGCATATCATACATAAAGATGCGCGTAATTAGCAAATAATTTCAGCGCTGTAACGGAAATATATACCTCACATTATGGATAATTAAAGAATGGAAAGGAAACGTGTTCACGTGACAACCAAGTTGAAATTGACGAGTTAAAAAACCAAATATACAAATTATATATAAATAATGGTGCTTAAACTGACAGTCGAATTGCCTGTAAACCTAACAAAGCTCCACATTTTCTTAACGGGTAAACCCACATTTCTCAATAGAGAATTGAGGGTACCGGCCAGCGTAGATGATCATTCTAAATAATCCCACAAGCATTTTCTATTGCGTTAATTTATAAGTCTATACGGAATTCCTAGGGGAGGAGGTGGCAGAGACGGCGAGTTTTAAAACTAAAGGCGGGGTGTTAGGGTTAGGATAGAACTTTATGCGGGGGGGTAGGGTTAGGATTAGGATTAATATTAGGATCACCGATCAATAATACTATTGATTGGGATTGCAGGGATGATCATCCACGCTGAGCGATACCCGCAATTTTCTATTGAGAAATATGCAGGTTTTTACCCGTTGAGAAAATGTGCCACGCGGGTGAACAAAGCCACTTTATATGAAATATCTGTCGTCTAAAAAGACTCATTTTAGTAATTTAGACGAAATTATCGAGGTTCACTAGTTAAAATATGCATCACAAACTTCAAGCAAAACAAAGTACTTAATCAACAACGTTTCCATCGAACACTCAGTCATAGCTTAATTATCCAGGAGGCAGTTTTTGAAGCGATAAAATCATTTTAAATGCATGCCAAAATAGTTAAGGTAGGAATAAGGACATATCAATGCAAATTCCACTTAAAAAACATTAGGAAATCGATATTATAATACTCTATACGCCATCAATGACATCACAATTTACAACTATACAATCATTGACAAAATTGTTGGAACAAAGGTATCACAAAAGGTTTTCTGGCCCTCCCACCTAAACAATGTTGCAAAACGTTAACGGGTTTTTCTCAGTTGTTTCCCAATAGCTTTCGATCTTTGTAAAAGCAACATTGAATAGGGGAGTGCATGGTGTATCCTGTTAAAGTAATTACAGATTATTATATATTCCTCAATTTGTTCCATGTAATTTTGTCAATGATTGTCTGAAAACCAGGGATTGATTGATCAACGAATCTTTCACGCGCTAAATATCACATTTTGCATTATGTTTACTACCGCTGGAATATATATATATATATATATATATATATATATATATATATATATATATATATATATATATATATATATATATATATATATATATATATATATATCAAGATGTATAAAAATTGTTAGTTGATAGACAAGAGTGCTCAATACCAAAAGAGGTAGAGCGAGATATAAATATATAAACTTTATTCTTTAAAACGTCATTACTCGGAGTATTAAACTCCGAGTAGTGACATTTTAAAGAATAAAGTTTATATATATATATATATATATATAAACAATATATTATTATATTTCAAATAGCTTTCAACAAGCTTATAAACAACCTGTTAAAGACCTCATGTGCAACTGGAATGGAACCCTTCATGAGACTATAGCCTATAGGGTATGCGTGCATTCAGATATTAGATTGTTGTCAACACTTGTAGCAAGTCCACAGCAGGCTTGCGGTTTTTCGACTGTGTATCCCACGCCGCGGTAGCAAACGTTTAGTTATTAAGTTATCTTTCTTAAATGCCGCATAATCATTATATACTATAGGATATATATATATATATATATATATATATATATATATATATATATATATATATATATATATATATATAATATTTGGCATTTCACTCGATCAAACTACATGTTGAAAGGATTTATGGTGAAGGAAAATTTCGAGTGTTGGAATACATACATTTTAAGACCAAACCGGGACCAGTTGCGAAAAATGCAACTTAGCGGCCTTCCGGTAGGAATTGAACCCGTGACTCTGCGATTGCTAGTGCAGTGCTCTGACCACTGAGCTACGGAAGCCGTTGCCGAGAGCCTAGTCACGAGTTCTGTATATATGGTGGTAATGCCGGGATAAGATTCTGGGTTATTATAGATAATATTTGGCATTTCACTCGATCAAACTACATGTTGAAAGGATATATATATATATATATATATATATATATATATATATATATATATATATATATATATATATATATATATATATTCAAATGACTCTACTAAACAGATGTATTGTTTAATAAACGAGCAGCAGTGTTTTATGAGATATAAAACACGAGGGCGTAGCCCGAGTGTTTTAGATCTGATAAAACACGTGCTGCGAGTTTATTAAACGGCTTCAAACACGACCCATTTGATAAGTTCATTGGCGTAGTAATTTTGAAAATCGATGTTGTCTAAGCCGAGAAAATCAAAGATAAAGTTTATGTAAATCAGGACGAATCACATTTAAAACAACGATACGGTCGTGATTTTCTTTTGTCTTTTCCTCATGAATTATTAATGATGTTTGAAGTACTGTTTAATAAACGAGCAGGAGTGTTTTATCAGATTTAAAACTCATGATCAAATGGTACAGTGGTGTCAGCTCTCAAGTCGAAAAAGTGTAATCAAAATAATGAAATAAAAAATTAAAGAATGTTCACTATAAAGTCTACTTATTCGATAAAGATCAAACTAAACTTAAGCTTTTAAGGCAATTTATATCCAGATATACAGAGAACGTGGGTGACATATATTTCACTGTTAATTACTCTTCGCTCGAAACGTTACACCTTTTATATGTACTATTTCTGCATTACACAAGCCTATTTTTAGAATTTTAGATTTCTATTTCAACACTTCATGCATACGCAGTTCAATTATATTTCCTTAGGTTGTAATAACGACAAATATACTACTTCTTTACCTATGTTACCTACTGGCTAAGTAAACAATGCTAAATTAAAATTCAACATTTTTAGAGCCCTGAATAAAGTCATTGCATTATACACAGTTCGCGATTTTATTTGTATTTCTACACTGCCTGTATACAACACTCACTTTTATATTACTAACTAGAAATACGAATCCGCAATAATCCCCTCGCCCGCCTTTTCTATCCCACCCCCCCCCCCCCCCCTACGGGAATTTCCCATCCATGGTGCCCAGACCTCGCACGCCGTGGCCGTGTATTTGTGTTTTGCAAAAATTCACAATTTGCAAAAGCCCGTTTCGTCGAAGAAATGTTTGAACGTTATCTTGGCCAATATTTAACCGATTTAAACTCTAAAAACAGATTTGGAATTAGCGAGTCAATATACATAACATACGTGTTTACTATATTACGAGAACGTGAGTACCCTTGGTAAAAACGGTTTATGTACTTTGTAGAAATTAGTCGGCTATAAAGTATAAGCTGGTCACTTCGTCGTATATTATTTTGAACGTTATCTCGATCAATATTTAACCGTTTTCAATTCTGAAAACAGATTTGGAATTAGCGAGTCAACATACATAACATACTTGTTTACTATATTACGAGAACGCGAGTACCCTTGGTAAAAACGGTTTATGTACTTTGTAGAAATTAGTCGGTTATAAAGTATAAGCTGGTCACTTCGTCGTATATTATTTTGAACGTTATCTCGATCAATATTTAACCGTTTTCAATTCTGAAAACAGATTTGGAATTAGCGAGTCAAAATACATAACATATGTGTCTACTATATTACGAGAACGTGAATACCCTTCGTAAAAATGGTTTATGTACTTAGAAATTAGTCGGCTACTGTATATATTAGCCGGTCACTTCGTCGTATATTATTTTGAATATCTCAATCAATATTTAATATTTTGAATATCTCGATCAATATTTAACCGTTTTCAATTTTGAAAACAGATTTGGAATTAGCGAGTCAATATACATAACATACGTGTTTACTATATTACGAGAACGTGAGTACCCTTGGTAAAAACGGTTTATGTACTTTGTAGAAATTAGTCGGCTATAAAGTATAAGCTGGTCACTTCGTCGTATATTATTTTGAACGTTATCTCGATCAATATTTAACCGTTTTCAATTCTGAAAACAGATTTGGAATTAGCGAGTCAACATACATAACATACTTGTTTACTATATTACGAGAACGCGAGTACCCTTGGTAAAAACGGTTTATGTACTTTGTAGAAATTAGTCGGTTATAAAGTATAAGCTGGTCACTTCGTCGTATATTATTTTGAACGTTATCTCGATCAATATTTAACCGTTTTCAATTCTGAAAACAGATTTGGAATTAGCGAGTCAAAATACATAACATATGTGTCTACTATATTACGAGAACGTGAATACCCTTCGTAAAAATGGTTTATGTACTTAGAAATTAGTCGGCTACTGTATATATTAGCCGGTCACTTCGTCGTATATTATTTTGAATATCTCAATCAATATTTAATATTTTGAATATCTCGATCAATATTTAACCGTTTTCAATTTTGAAAACAGATTTGGAATTAGCGAGTCAAAATACATACTCGGACTTGGATTTCTATTTCCTCAAAAAAAAATGTCTCTTTTGGAAAAAACCCTTTGAACCGTTTCAATTTTTGCATTCGCAATCATGTGACGGTTGAATTTAAATATTAATTCAAATGCTGAGTATCTAGTTACCAGGACCAAATTTTCCGATGTCGCGCGGTCGGCGGTTGATCATATATATATATATTATAAACAAATAAACTCGACCGAGATCAGAACCCGCTAGCATCTCCCGTGATGAGGGACTAAACGCCGGTCGATATTAGCACCTTCGCCACCCTCGCCCTCAGGCCTTCGGCCTTCGCGCCGGGCGGGGATTAACTATACTATTCCAAGATCTCTATTTTCTGTGGTAAAACCACAAATTGTACTTCACTGAAACTTGGTTTTAAAGCAGAGCGACTGCGTCGTTTTCTTGATCAATATTTTTAAGTGTATCATCTCTGCTCACGAAACTGCAGCATATAATACATTAGATTGAGACTTGCTTCTGTATAACAAATGAGCTCAGGGGCGGGCTGCATTTCTATATTCATAACACTAGATTGAAGAAAACAGACAGTTGATTTGACTTGTAAAATCATATTTATATATAAAATCATATTTATAAAGCGTAACGGTTTTATAATTATATATATATAATGAATAATATTGGAATTTACACTCAATAACTTGTAAAGGAAATTAACTGGAAGGATATTTTGCGAGTGTGGAAATTTTCTACGACCCAACCGAGACCAGTTGCGAAAAATGCAACTCCAAGGCCTTTGGTGAGAATTGAACTCACGCCTCCGTGAATCTAGTGCGGCGCTTTGACAACATACAGCCCAATCAACTATACTGGAACTCACGACTCGACGCAGCACTAGATTCGAGGAGGCGTGAGCTCATTCTCACCGAAGGATTTGGAGTTGCATTTTTCTCAATTGGTCTTGATTGGGTCTTATAATATTTCTACACTCGCAAAATATCCTTCCCGTTGATTTCCTTTATAAGCATATACAGTGTGTATAAAAAAAACCGCTACCGGAAGCAACTGTGAATTAGCATTTTTTTCAAAGAACCCATTGTAATAGTTTGAAGGCTTAGACACCTCTGAGCAACGAATGCGTAAAAAATAACTTGGATTGCATTCGTATTGAAAACTGCTTTCTCTCTTCTTGATTAACGCAGCGCTTGGACCATCTTAATTTCCCAGGTGTGTAATTTTTTTTAAATTACAATAGGTCTCTTTAAGAATGCTAATTCATTTTCTAAGGGTTGCGGTTTTTTTTATACACACTGTATAGTTTGTGAATTATTATACAAACTGAACTGAACCTTAGAATATTGGCGCCATTATAATACTTTAGCTTATAGCTGAACAACAAACAACCAAATATGAATAAAATATTTAAATCGCCATAGCTGGAAAAGACAATCCATAGTCTACACATGATGCATTCAAACAAAAGACATAATTAATTTCTTCTCTTATAGGTTGACCAACGTCGAAATAAGTTTGAGTTAGATACTCTCTCTGGCTCGGATACTTGGCCAAAAATAAAACGCAGTTCAAATCCATCTCGTAGCTCGCGGATTAACGAAGGATCCTTGGAATATTTTGAACAGATGCGCCAAAAGCTAATACCACATTTAAGTGCCAAAGTAAAAGAAAAAGCTACCATGTATGACAAAATGCAACATGAAGTAAAACAGGTATTGTATTTTAGTTTTTCTGTTAACTTTTACAGGCTCACATTACAATATCACTAACTGCCTCTGCAGCATAATACAATCAAATTCAAATAAAATAAATTATAAGGTGGTATTCCCGATAAGGTGGTATTCCCGTCAGAAGTGAATGGTATTTTATGAAAGAACAGCAGCGCGCAAATGCAAATTGCTACGGGGACCGGAACTATAAGATGACGAGATATACTGCAGTATACATGTATTACTCATGAGTCATGGCCTGCGTAACAATTGGTATCTCGAATAGCATTTCATGGTATAACGACCAGGTTATCGTGCTGGCCTGTTCAAAGTCGTCCGTGACCAGACACGAGAAAATGACAAAAAAGAAAATTTTGCAACTGACAGTAAAACTATATCAATAAAAAGAAAGACAACGTCAACAATTTTCTCCGGTGTCGTGTTGTGAGGTTATAAGACAGTGGTTTAACCAAAGTATGTATTGTCATATTGAATTAGTGGTCTGCATTGAATGAATAGTAAATGATTTTTTTTAACAAGAGACACATGCATAATGACTTGCTATTACAGGTGTGCTTCTTAAAAGAAAGGCTAGTCCTGTTGGAAATGAAGTTTTCAAAACGCAATAAAATAAGTAGAAGAATTATCTTTAATTATATAAAAGTCTATCACCCAGCAGGCTAGATGAGTAGCGGCCTGTAAAAGGTTTGTTAATGAAAATCGTGTTTTAGCTCCATCCCCATGGAAACCAGATTTTAAGGGGTAATGACTAATGATGTAAACAAACCCAAAATGCAATTAAGCATCCAACGGATTATCAGACAGACAGATCATCAGACAGATCGGAGTCGCAAATGACAAAAGTACTAAAACCGTTGGAAATTGCCACGATAAGCATATATCAAGTTCCAGAAATAAATATCACAAACACAATTACTTATGATGCATGCATGCTATGTACCACATAGTAAAAATGTAAATCGTTTGTGTTATAATGAATGTAATTAGCTTTATATTTTCGTAGATCTGTTATAGCCTTTGTACTAAATTTGTACTAAAATGCGCCATATCTTTGCAAAATGCACATGTGCAGCTGCAATTCAATCGCTGCTTGACAATGATTTATTTTCCTGATAAGTTCGATTGTTGGCAAAAAAATGGTCCCAATTTCTCGTTTGATATTATTTAATAAAATAAATTATTTCTCTAGTTAGTATAATTACAATTGCTATATGGAGAAAAGTATTTTACCGGAGGCTAAATCAAACACTATACATCCGGGAACCGATTGGCATATATTTTGTTCAAATATATGTATATGAAAAATCTAACTGCCCCAACGAATCGAACCCGAGGTTTCCGAATCAACGCATCGGCGCTCTAACCACTGAGCTATTGAGACACGGTCAGAACAGTCAAACATCATATACATAGTTATACTTCGCCCCGACTCTCAAATCTCTACATGAAGACAACCATCTTCGACGAAGTAGCGCGAAGCCTCTCGCAGGACTTCCTCAAGTAGCGAGCTTATCACCGGCTTTGTATACAGGAGGCTTTAGAACAATTTCATATACATATATTTGACCATTAATAAATCCTCTCTTCATCTAAAAAAACTTTGTTTAACTCAATTTTGTTATGGTATAAGTTACACGTTTTACAAAGAAATTATTGACTGTATTTATATTTGTATTTTGTGAATATTTTAAGTCAAGCAACTGTGGTTTTATTATTAAACCCCATGTCCACGTTTAATTTTATTCTCTATATAATAAATAAAACATTGAACGGTCAAAGGTATGCATGTTATGTTCTCGAGGCAAGAATAATATCTCGATCACTCGTGAGATATTGTTCTTGCCACTCGAACATAAATACCGTGTATAATATCTTCTTTTTATGAAAAAACATGGCTTTTATATTTTCTTAAAATAATGAGTGACACATTACTCCGAATAGTTGCTTTGACATTCATAAACTACAACAATATGTTCAATGATAAAATCCTTATACGCTATTTGAGAAGAAATTTTAAATAATTTAATGTTAATTTTTCATTGTTTACATAGCCATGCAGGTTATAGTAAATTAACCGATTTGTGTGGAAAGCTGTTTATCTTTGTGGGTTTAGTTTTAATATGTTTCTCGGTTTGATGATTTTAGGAAGAAATTTATTCCAAAGGGAAAGACCGAAGATCCCGTTCTCGCACCAATTCGTTGTCTGACCAGCGTGGGTTCCCTGAGAAAGCCCGACGAGCACATAGCGCTGGAGTTCTGCAGGCTGTGGTCAATGACGAGAAAACTAATAAAACAAACAAAGTTGAAAGCCATTATCCTTCTGGCTCAATTACCAGACGAACTCCTATTAAAGAAACTCAACCTGTTGTGCAGAAGAAGAAAATCGTAGACCACTGTAAAAGCTCAGTTGCTAACACATCAGGAGTAAAACATCGCTCAGAGCGTTCTTTCCAGTATGATAATAGGTCAGTTATCAATGAACAAAGAAAAACAACAAGCTCAGGAGCACATGCGAGCAAGTCTAAAAGAGGGAAAAAAGATGAAAGTGTGTCAGTAAACGCATTGATTCAACATTGGTCGAGTGCAGAAGGACAAGACAAGCAGCAAGCCAAAACATCTGATAGCACAAACCGTAACAGATGCTCACTTCCAGCCAACTTTATGAATAATAATATCCCTGACTGCCCTGAGAATGATGAACCGCAACTACGGCGTGCGAAATCCGTATCAGCACACATGTATGATAAAACCCAAGACGATTACCCAGCGAAAACATTACGAAGTGAAAAAAACGCATCTCGACATTCAAATCATACCCCAGATACAAGAAGAAAGTCGGAGGAACGTCTGGTTAAGATTTACGCTACTGTAGAATCACGACAAGAGACAAAAAAGGAAGGATCCGGTTGGAATGAAAGGAAGAGCTGGAATAAAAAAGAAATTGGTAGTAAGAATGAAAAGTGGATGTCCCAAGAGACAAAACTATATCCACCAAAGCAATTGTTGTCAAAGAAAGGAAGGGAAGGACTTAGAGAGATTCAAAGGGAGGACCATCATCTAAAGGAATCTGCTATGGATAGAAAGAGATCACTGCCGAACATGAGAGAATTTTCAAGTGAAACGCAATTTGAATCCACGGGATCTCACAGGGATAGTGAAGTGAGCCAGAATAAAATTAATAGTAAAGACAGGAGGAAATCTGAACCGATTGGAAAATACGCAACAATATCAACAATACAAAGCAAAACGCATCAAAACCAATCCATCAGTGAAAAGAATGAAACGACTAAAACAGAACGAGAGTTTGTGAATAGGAAGGATTATTCGACAGGTGTGGACTCAAAAGACACACTGAGATACGAAAATAATGTAGACATTTCCCATAAATCAAACAATCGATTGCAGAAGAAAAAGTCTTCTATCCGTCACTTGCCGACTTACGAAGAGGCCATTAAGCCTTTACATGAAACAGACGTACGCGAAGAAACAAAAACAGCCGGAGGTAAACAGGAGAAATTAAGAATGGAACACTGGTCAACAACAACTGTACCGCATCATTTTATCTCTCCCGAAGAAACATCAAATGCTAAAACAAAAGAGCCTCGAAACCGAGAAGTAAAACAAGTAATACAAGAAAATGTCGTCAAACAACGTATTTTAGACGTGAAAACAGTCCCGCAATTAGACTCGTTATTCATTGCAAACAATTTACCCGAAGAAGAAGCAGCAAAAAGATCTGAAAGGGTTGATGACAATAAATATGAAAGCTTTCCTTCGCCAAGTAAAGCAGTTGGACACTCCAATTCTGCTGCTTCGCAGAATGAGTCGGCGAACAAGTCCTCTTCCTCTATTATCAAATTCTCCAATCTCATAACGCAAGACGATCATTCTAAGAATGAAAACGACGGAGTGAAGGAGATTACGTCAAATAGAGACATGAATAATAACGTATCCACTGTTTATGACGAACAATTACAAAAAACAATGCCAACATCCCAACAACGAAGACGAAAAAGTGATTCAAACATAGCTGAAAAAGATATTGTCCACGGAGAGACGAAAATAAGAAACGACGGTTTCTCCTCTCAAGAATCAAAAGTTAGGAAGGGAGATGAAGTTCAGCCTTTGAAAGAGCAGGAACGACTGAGACAACAACAGAAAATCATTCTTGATGAAGATTTCAAGCAAAGAGGAAGTTCACGTGTGACACCTGACGTTGTCCAACAGTTGACCAGACAAGATGGTATGGGTTTTTCTAATGTCGTCCATGATAAGGAGCTAGTCGAACTTGTAGCAATCGAAGAAAAATACTGGAAAGAGAAAGCTGACAAGAAGGATCAGATTTCTGAAGATAAGAAAAAAACTAATCTCGAAAAGACAGATGACAAGCAAAAACGTGTGGATGACATGCTACGAGAGTTTAAGCTCCACGATCAAAACAATTCAACACCCATTGACAATTGTGAAATGACCGATACATTACGAGCGGAGGAAGAGTTCCTCGCTCAGGAAGCAGATAAATTATTGAAGCTACGATTTCAAGAGAAATCCGTAAAGAGTACAAAGCTTTCTCGAGCCGATGGCAATTACGAGCACGAGAAACCTACCAATAATGATGAGAAAAAGACAAATAGTTCAATGAAGTATAGCTTAACTGGACCTCTTGTGGGGAAAACCAAGGAAACATATGACAATGTCAACATAACCGTAGACCCACCTCCTGTCACGACTGTTCCATCAATCCCCCAAAAGTCCCCTAGTACTTCGTCTGATGATATCAAACTGCAACCAGAAGCGGACCAGGCTTATCACAACCAACCAAGGCGTTTCAAAACACCTATGTACATGTGCAGTGGCTGTCGTTTACCTGTACAAAGAGACATTTGCCTGTTTGTTTCCGAACTTCAATCTTACTGGCACGAGAAATGTTTCCGATGTTCTGTCTGTCAGTCGAACCTGATTCGTGGTCGCTCTACGCCAAAAATTCGCGTCATGTTTTCAAAAATTCATTGTGAAAATTGTCTAAGTAACAAAAAGACAGGTGGGTGTAGAATTTTAACTTAAAATATGTTCATTCTATACGGTGTGTTTCGTAATTAAACTGAAACCGCGGGACAATTTCGAGGATGTATTAGGTATGAACGAAGAAAAATTTAATATGAATTATGAATTTCCAAGCTATAATAATATATATTGAGATTTCTGTTAGATAAACGAGGCAAATTAAATAAAATCCGTTGTACAATTTTCTTTTTTCTCACTAGTAAAGAAATATGCTATTGACGTTCTCGCTGGCTTTACCAATTTTTTTCACTATAGCGCAGAAAATGGTATGGCCTGATTGGATGACGGTTTTCTTACCGTGACATCATGTTGCTTGTTTTACTGATATAAGCGCTGCGTATAGCCAGTGTTATATTGGAGGTATAACGTTTCGAGCGAAGACCCTTCGTCAGAGAGTAGAAAGTAAAGAGACTCTATAACGGAACTTCGCTCAAAAGTTAGACACCCTATATAATTTCGGCAGTTTACCGACATTTTAGTATTTTTCGTAATTCGTAAGTTTTCGTAAAATCTTCAAGAATTTCACGAATAGTATTCTGACAAATATTATTATTATTATTATTTTATTATTATTATTATTATTATTATTAAATTAGTATTTCCGCACAGTTCATTTAAATGTACTGGTTTAAAACTAGGAGCAAGTTGCTACGCGCGACCTAAGGTCCTTGATGTCCAAAACTCTTCGAATAATTCTCGCTGTTCCAAGCAATACTGTCTTTTGTAGTATTTCCACTGGTATCGCTGTCCCCAATCTTTTCCAAAATCTCCTTTAATCTTTTTGATATTATTATTATTATTATTATTATTATTATTATTATTATTATTATTATTATTATTATAACATTATCTTTCCTATAGTTTGTGATTAATGTAAGAAATTATTGTTTATTTATGTTGTAATTTTTAAAAAGAACGTATCATGTGAATATATGTTTTTTTCTTTTTAGAAACTATTAACATTAATTTAGTAAAATCGTCAATTAAATAGTTGACTATGTAAACATCTTACTACTATAAATATAAGTTATTATTGTTATCAATTTATTATTATTATTATTATTAATTATTATTATTATTAATAATTATTATTATTATACTTGCACGCAAAACTACGATTTTCAGTAATAACATTTTGACAATTATTTCAAATTATCAATTATCCATATCTGCATGCCGTATAGCAAACTAAAAGTTTTGCTGCTCTATCTCCTTGATCATGGTTTGCCATTTGACTTCATAGGATTTATGTTTCAATTTTTAGGAGGACAGTCAACGATGGTTTGAAGAGAAGCATAAAGGAATTGAAGTTGCCAAGTAATGAAATGAAATGCCATATGGCAGTTGGTTATGAACGTCTAATAACCAAGTGGATTTTGTTTTTATAGCCCGTATAGCGAATGTACATACTTTATGCATGTTTATAGTTTTCTACACTAGTCAATGGAAAAGACAAGTATAGTATCAGTGAAAAATTAAGTACTCCTGTCTATAAAGGTTGAAGGTTTTATAATTAGTTCATGAATAATAATATTTATCTTTTTCATGTTTTCTCAATCTCCCTTGACCTAAATCAAGCTAATTGTTGTTGGTATACATTATTATATAATCACATTAATTCTTATATAATGTGTAAAACGATGTACAAATTATGTATACAAAGGTGTCCAAATTATAATGCGCGCAATGCATGTCCTCATAAAGGTATATGTACAAAGATGTCCAAATTACAATGTATGCAAATGTGTCCAAATTATGTGTACAAATTAGGTGTCCTTACAAAGATATCAAAATTATAATCTGTACAAAGATGTCAAAAATTATAATCTGTACAAATTATAAACTGTCCTTACAAATGTGTCCAAACCATCTAATTACTAGAAATATGTGTACGCAACAACCCCTCGCCCGCTTACTGTTTCCATATTTTAATGTAGTAGCAGTTCTTTTTCTTGAAAATAGATAACAACTCATTCCTAGATAACAACTCATTTTACATTTCGCTGTGTGACGAAGGGCATTCGCTATTATACCTTCACACGCGGCTTGGCCTGTATGAGCTCTTTCGATTTCCTCCCCTAATTCTTCTCTTAGCTTTCACCTGAAACTTTGCCTGTTATTTTATCCCATCAGTCCATTACCACATATTAACGACAAAATAGCCGCCGCTTGAAGGATAATTTATATATGGCAGGTTCTATATAGTGAGTTGAATAGATTAATAGAAAATATTAAAATGAAGGTTCTGTTTATCGCCTACCGTTTGCTCTTAATATATACAACTACGATTTTCAAATTATTCAGTTACCGGTTTGATCAGTATATAAATCAAATCTACGATCCGCATAAATTATGTTGAAAACAACAAACAAATATAAAATACGGGCTACGCATCATTGAGTTGAGTGTTGGATTTTGTTTGGTATTTTCAAAAGTGTTTGGTGAAATGTTAGAAAGTCGATGGAAGAACCTATATCTTACATATTAAAATTTGAATATTGGTAATTCGGTAAAAGTTTTATACCAACATTTTAATAATCATCAAACTTGTAAAATTATACAAAATACCTGTTATTTCGCCTAGTTTGATCTAATTCAAATGCCACATTTTTACTTTCATCTGATTTCTTGTTTTCGCGCTGTTGAATTTATTACGTTGGTTTATTTTTTGAGCTGTGTAATATGAGCATCGTAAACAGCTCTCTTCAGTTAGCTGCGCTACCATGGACAAAATTTCCCGATTTTACCATCAAATTTTGCCCCGTTACGTTTTTTATTTGTTAGTGAGCAACAATTAATGGCACGAGTTACGCGAATTTATTTGTTGGCTATGTTGAAAAACAAATCTTCGAGCCGATACGCATGACCCATCCCTGATTTCTTGTAGATATGTCCGTGGTGGCTGTCAACCGCGGCAAACTTTAAAGCGGTTAACAAATGAGCTGCGATTTGTACCTCACCCTGCACAAATTCTTTGTTTTAGGTTTATTAATATTTAAACAGCATGGTTGAACGAAAGAACTCAAACGTTGCTATTGGATGATTGTTTTATTATACCACAATAAAAATGTCACGGTTACCGTCACCGTGCACAAATTTTCATAAACGTGAACAAATTTTCATAAACGTGAACAAAAACATAGAACAAAGACTTTCGTCAAGTTTCCAGGCACAGTTACCTATAACCACTCTTGCGTATCAACACTGCCCACGCGCCACAATACCTGCAGCTAATTAAAAAAGTTATAATTTTATGAATAGACATATTTTATATTTATATCCACATAGTTAAAAGAATGTGCCATTTCCTTAGAAACGGTACGTTTTATTATTCTGATACCGAAACAGCTTTGATAATATTTCATTATTCATTTCACAAAACTGACTTAGGTTCGTTTGCTTCCTTCGTGTGAACTTTCACTGTATAAACGAACTTTTTTCATGCACTTCGCTTCATGACTTATTTTTATATCCATCTTTATTGATTTAAAGTATACCTAGCTATACCTCAAATACGATATTATTGATATAGATTCTACATGAAGTGAATAATTGAATGCTAAAATGTTTTATGATTTGAGCGGCTTTGCGTTGATGTTCGAAACGCTAATGAGTGACCGTTGTGACGTCAACCCAGGAATTTGTCTTTCTTTTCTGCTTTCCGTGTGATAGACTGGTTGAGGATTTGAGTGAAAAATTGATAAGATCCTTAGTATAGCGTTCAAGTATACCATACACGTTTGAATTGGTGAAGGCTAAAAGGGATGACTCAAAAGGACCTTCACATTTTTTAGAACTACTAATCCTAAACCTTGATCCTAACCTTAAACCTAACCCTAACCGTAGCTATCCATAACCTAACGAAAAATAAAAAACAGAAAAAACAGAAAGGTTCTTTTGAGTCACCCTTTTAGCCTTCCCCGTTTGAATTAGGTCAAATCTCTCTAGCAGCAGAATATTTTATCCGAAATGCAGACTGGTGACATCACAGTCATTAGCATTTCCAATTTAGACACTTTAAATTACTGCATCATTCTGATTCTGCATACCATGTAACACTTTTTTACAAAACGAGTCGGTGAATGACTAAAAGACTGCTATAATATATTAATATACGTGGCAAAGTGTTCCGTAATGAATTCATGCCGAATCCTTGACTTGTCTTCTTCTTCGTTGTAATACGAATTACGAAATGTTTAATTGTGGGAACCTGTATAGTGAATTTATATACATGTACATAGCGTAAAATATATATATAAGGAGAGAAATTATTAGCTGAGCATATAAGTTTGTGAGAAATTTGATATCGCACTCATGCATGGGATCACTGCACAGGGCCCTTGGTAAACAGCGCGAAAAATACTCAATACTCAAATCTAGTCATGTTAACATTTTTGTGCAGCTGCTTTCTTGTAAGTAGAACTATGCTATGGCCTTATATCGCTTACAAAAACGGCAGTAAGTGCCAATTAATGCCTTTTGCGTTGGCGAAACTAGCCAAAGCATACAGCTTTTTCAAACCTTCTGAAATTTAGCGAAGAAATTTGATTTGTTTTGTGGTATTCTTTTCAGTGGTTAATGAAGTCCGCGGACGCCAAACCTACGAACCTAGAGCAGTGATCATATACTGACCAGGTGTGCAGCAGGAGTCGTTGGAAAGTCAGAATTGTATTTGAAATGTATATGTATACCATGACGTCATTTGAAAAGGATTTGTACCGTATAATTTAATCCTCCCCCCGTTAATACACTTCATTAAATACGACCACACTTTTTTGGTCCAACAGTGGTCGTATTACCACTGTAATTTCGACGTATGAAACAGGCCTCACTATCCATTACACGAAGCCTGTACAAGTTGCTATCTGGTGAATAAATAACTCATTTGTTTACTGGATGTAATATATAAGAAAAAAGAGGAAGAATGTTCAAAACACTGATAAGTTTGTAGACGAAGCCGAGGTTTTTTAACAAACTTCGAGGTGTTTGGAAATCCTAACGAAACACTCTTTCTCGTGTTTCATGTTACATTTCCTTCCTTATCTCAAAGTATATGATTCGTCGACACTCGTAATTTACCACTAGAACTTTTCGAATGCTTCATCTGATTCACCTAATAGTGTAAATGCCAAATATTACCTTTTATATATACACTATTGCATCACCGGCATTATATATGGTAATGTACCATATATACTGAACTCGTGGCTAATCTCACAGCAACAGTTTCTGTTGTTCCGTCGATTAGAGAGCTAATCTATATAGAGATCCAGGGTCGCAAGTTCAAGGTCAGGGTCGCAAGTTCATCCAGTTTTCGCAACTGGTCCTGGTTGGGTCTCAAAAGCATATTCAACATTCGTATAATTTACCATAACGTTTCCTTCATCTAAAATAATAAATGCAGTATTTATTAAAATAACGCCGAGTTTCCGACAAAATAACATGAGTATGAATTGTCAGTTTAGTAAAAACTAATTCATGTTTGTTATTTCTTCAAAATTATCGAAAAATATGCATTTTTTTGGCGCAATTAGATAGCGAGTAACCTGGATTAGATGTTATCATCTTTTTGACAGAACTCAAAACGGCGATGAGACTTAACCAGTGATATAAGGAAAACAGGATCAACAGGAATCATTAAAAACATCCTGGTGATAAGATTGAGTTAAACAACATTTCGGACGATACATGGGCGATCGTCAATTAAAAGTTCATATCCTCAGAAAAAGACAGGAATCGAATTGCTGTCAAGCCTTCTGATTGCCGGTGAGACGCTGTATATAACCATTGAGCGGCTGAAAATTGTTCTGACTAAATGAACGTTCTTCAAGAATCGTTTCTCTGTCGTTTAACATTGTAAAACATCCGTTGACAATCTTCCACAACTATACAATAACTCTTACCATATACTTATATAATAACTATATAGACAAACAAATACAATATAAAAACTTGCAGACAAAGTAATAGTATACTGCTGCACATCTGTAAAAAGAAACAACTGCAATCACGATGCGCTGACGTATATCCCAACCAATGGAACCAATTAACGCTTTCTCTCATACAGGTATTTACCTTGTCGCGGATTTTTTGTCCGTTCAGTGACCGAGTAAAGAACGAGGCTGATAGCTGAGTTGAAAAACTTTAAATCTACGTATTCTCTGCTTAAAAAAATCTCTGCTATAAAATTACACAGTTACTAAACATTGTTTGTTTTTCTCTCGAAGAGAAATCAATCAAAGTGCACGCGCGCGTGCGTACTTTAAGAATTCTTTCATCAATATCTTTATCACCATAACACAATAATTAATCATGCCTCATTCACTAATTGTATATGATTTAAAAAATAAAATATATGAGCCACAAAATTCTTCTGATTTTTAAATTTAATCCTTTCAGCCGATTCTTGCAAATAATATTTTGTACCGTAGAAGATAATCTTTTACGGCACAAATAAGAAAATTTCTACTTCAAAATGAAGAAAATTTCTACTTCCGTTATGCAACATTTGTAGATTTGGCATATTAAATATATTTTGGCGCGTATCTTAGAGACAGCATTTGTAATTTTCAAGCCTAACGGCTAATTGCTGGCCCGAGGTGTATCATATGATTAAGTCGGATATGGGACGCCAAATTTTGCAATTGAAAAAGTACTGTAGCGCCTCAGGGGTAATTAATTTAAGAAGTTACATTTATTATGAATAAACATATAAATAAACATTTATGCAGATGGTTTAAAAGTATCTGCTGTTTCCTAAGAAACGGCAAGTTTTATTATTCTTAATATAAGAGAAGGTCGTTTCGCCTAGAAAACGCATCAGTCTCAGTTCTCAGGTGTTCAGAGCGTACGATTTTCTGGCTGCTTTGGTTTCGAGTTTTTGTGCAACAAGTTTCAATTTGTCCAAGAAAGTAAGTTTTGAACAATGAGAGTTATACTATATTATGCTATTATTTTGTTTCTCTCTAACAACTACACAAATGCCATAGCTACAAACTCAATCTGTTTATGTCGCTACACACAAGCATTTATACAAAACACAAATACAATCAATCTACGGGGAGTCAGTATATGGTGAATCATTTTCTAGGACTTTTTGAACAAAACTAAAACGTTTTCGATTTGGGACCTTGGTCAAAAACATAACGATTGTCATTTACGGATTAGCCTTCGGTGCGTATTTTTACTGTCTATAGTGACTTTGCCCATGCATTTATGCTTCACCATCACTTTTATTCTTAAATTACTAACATCATTTTGATTCTGCACATGTTACACATTATTACGAAACCGGGTGCGGAATTAACGTGACTGAGAAAACTGGGTGACTAAAAAAACTATTATATATTATTACGTGGCAAATTATACGCAATAACTTGATGTTGAGACCGTGACATATGTAACATGCCTTATTGTTTTTTCGTATACTAAATGTCTTGTACTCTGGGAACTTGTATATATAACATGAATTTAGGTACATGTATAAAGTGTAAAATATAAAGAGACAAATTATTAGCTAGCTAAGTTTATGATAAATCTGATCTCGCACTCATGGGATAACTATGAATTTATCACGTCAGCACAAAAAATTTACACAAGAAATTCACAAAAAAAGTTCAAGTCAGCGCCAAAAATTACAAAACGCGTAATCGTACTTCTAGTAAAATCTATTCGTGTTAATATTTTGTTATTATTCCAAGTAGTTGAGATTCGCTAAAGCATTCAATATTTTAATGTTGAATAGACTGTCGCTACCTTAAGTCACTATCTTCGTTTTACACGTAAAATACAATCTCTTTGTCAAAGAATGTTGATATTTCAGCATGATTACTAATTGTGGTAAGATCATTTAATAAAAAGAAGGAATATTTATCATCGGAGAACCCCTTTCAAATTTAGTACATGTGAATTCAGAGCCCTTTGTTCGCATACCCCAACAATCAATGGCCCCATTTCGTCCTCAAAAGTATTGACGTCCATATGACACGCCTTGACTATAAACTGTTCCGGATTTTTGAGAGCTGATCTTTAGGAACGTAATAAAAAGTCTTTTGGATAGAATAGATAAACGTTTTGGCCTATTGGAACGAGATTTGGGGTAAATGCTTTGGAGCATCAATGACGTCATTAAAATGGTGCGATGTGATTGGTCGAGAAGTATTTTTGATAGATCAAGGAAATCTCTTGACCCAATGGGACTATATTTGGGGAATAAAGATTTTCGATGGCGATGAATGTCATGGTAACGCTTATAAGTCTCAGTGTTTTCATTGGTCAAGAAGTGTTTTAGATAGAATAGGTAAACATCTTGTTCTATTGCTACGAGATTTTGCGGGTACAAAGGCGAGCCTGAATGTCATAGTATAATGTCTCGAACAGTCAATGGACGTCATCAAATGCTGGGCGAGAGATCTTTTAGATAGAATAGGTAAACGTCTTGGCCTACTGGGACGAGATTTTGGGTATGAAGTTTTCGGAAGTAGACATGCGTTGGTAATTATGTTAGGAAGAGTCAATAACGTCATCAAATGCTGTTCTGTTATTGGTCGAGAAGTATTTTGGTAGAATTCGGGAACTAATTGATCTACTGCACGCTACTGGCGACGATAATGCACGACCATGGCACGACTAATAACAACCGATTGTAGGCGTAGATACATGTACGCCTGGCGTATCTATTATTTTGTCTGAATTTGTCGTAGTTCCCTTCGTAGTGTGGTGGTTAGTGTGTTGGGGTGCGGAAGTATTTAGAGACCACTTCGTAGTGTGGTGGTTAATGTGCTGGGTTGTGGTGCGGAGGATCTAGAGTTCGATTCCCGCCCGGCGACTATTTTGTATTTTTCTTTAATATTTTTCTTCTTCGTTCTTTTATTTCTTTCTTTTAGGGTTAGTATTATAATTAGGGGGTTAGCATTAAAATTTGCGTTAGGGTTAGTATAAAAATATTTATAAGGGTTAGTGTTAATGAAATAGACTTTCGACAAAAATTCGGTCCCAGGTTTTTCTCTGGAATTGATGGCACGACCGTAAATTATGTTTGTTTGTTACATATCATGTGATCATGTACTGGTATCTAACAATGAAAGCGTGTCTCACGCATGTAAAAATAGAGGTATATAACAATGATATATTACTATCACTGATCTAGAAAGAAGACTGTATCGAGAAACCTATAGATGGTTTTCACTCTGACGTCACAAAATTCTAAAATTTAAATTCTAAAACCTATAAAGCTGGTTATTTTATATATTTTGAAGATCGTTATTACGAGTCTTGCTGCAACATTTTAAGTCGATACAAGTATTCCTTCTTGAGTTACAGAGATTGGAATTATATTATTGCTGACGTCAGCCAACCTCGTACCCAGGGCATTTTGCCTCCACGGTGGAAGGTCGGCTAAAATGGCCCTGGGATCGGCTGGTCACATGACACCCAGAATTTCTGGGTGTTTTGATATGATAATTTCGGTGGTCTTTGTTCCATTGCCTTTGTCTACTTTGTCTACTGAATAATTAAGAAATATTAAATGCTCGTCAGAGTTTTTCATGTCAGCATTCGTCGGCATAAAAGCAGCTAACAAGCTTAATAATCCACCATACATCCATGGTTATCTGTTACAAAAGGTATGAAGAAGCATATATCCAATTTAGCGAAAGCTATCACTTCTAATTTGCTATAACATTTGAAGACAGCATTCAGATTTAGATGAATAAATTATACTCGGCTGAATTAATTGGGTTTTATGACAAGCCAATCGCATTATAGAATGGAACGAGGTTGAACGTCAGCATAATTTTCAAATTACATTAAAAGTCACTTTGTAAACACAATTCGACGTACACAGCTTGGTTAAGCTTTAGAAGTGATGTCTAATCCTATCTGATGTACAATTTGAAGATGCTTGTTAAAACTACACTTTATATGGGCATTCGTTTTTTGGCCGCCATATTGGTGTCCCTGATTTGGCTGCATTAGCTAGGGACACCAAATTGAAATTCACGGTGACGTCAGCAATAATATAATTCCAATCTCTGTAACTCAAGAAGGAATACTTGTATCGACTTAAAATTTTTCAGCAAGACTCGTAATAACGATCTACAAAATATATAAAACAACCAGCTTTATAGGTTTTATAATTTAAATTTTAGAATTTTGTGACGTCATAGTGAAAATCATCCATTGTCCTCCGATGCCAGAACAATTTGACAGGCGCCATTACTAAGGGATTAGGGTTAGGGTTAGGGTTAGGGTTAGGGCCAAAGTCGCAGTAAATCTGTAGGCAGGTCATGAATCGTTGTGCTCAGTAATTTGAAAAATGTCTTCTGGTCCTCTTTATAGTAAAATTATTTTATTTTGTGGATGGTAAGAGAACATAATCCAACAAAAACCCTCATATGATCCTCAGTACGTTGGTCCCTTAGCAATGGCGGACTTCCGGCTTCATTTTCTGAAACAATAGTTGCTCAATCCAGTCTTCTTTATAGATCAGTGATTAATAAGTAACAGCTCATTTCTAGCGCCCAATATTTAGTTACTGCAACATTTAGTTCATGCATTTTGATATTCTAGGTGATTTAACAAAAACTTAAGTGGATAACGTGATATTTAAGGTACAAATTTACGTTTTATTTACGCACGTACAAATTTACGTTTTATTTACGCACGTACAAATTTACGTTTTATTCACGCACGAACAAATTTGCGCGACAGTGGAATTGCAGTTTTAGATTGGTTTATATCGTACCATACCTATAAGTGTACCTTTCCAGCAGATATAGAGATAAAGGGTATGTTGTCTGATCCTATGCAAATAAGTGCTGATGTACCGGCATTATTTTTTAGTTCATTTTGAGGTCGATTCTCTTTGATGTACCACTATTACTATAGGGTTAGTTAACTTGAATACTAAATCAGCTACTAAAATTCCCTTAAGTGCGTAAATAAAACGTAAATTTGTACGCGCGTATATAAAACGTAAATTTGTACGTGCGTAAATAAAACGTAAATTTGTACGTGCGTAAATAAAACGTAAATTTGTATGTGCGTAAATAAAACGTAAATTTGTATGTGCGTAAATAAAACGTAAATTTGTATGTGCGTAAATAAAACGTAAATTTGTACGTGCGTAAATAAAACGTAAATTTGTATGTGCGTAAATAAAACGTAAATTTGTATGTGCGTAAATAAAACGTAAATTTATACGTGCGTAAATAAAACGTAAATTTGTACGTAAGCAATTTCCACGTAACGTAAAGTTAATGTAAAATAATTATGTAAAATAATTTTATATAATAATAATTTTATGTAAAATAATTATATGATCAACCATAATCATCATTAACGATGTTGGTGGTTTGAGAGTATATTATTAATAGCTATAATATAGCTCATGTACGAAACAGAGACATGTCACTCATTACCTCGTACCAATCGGTCATCTGTTTTATACACAGCTATACGTTTGGCTAGTTTTCCACATATCGTGAAAAATACCATTTTTTATACGGAAATGACTAAAACGGACTCAAAAGGACCTTTCTGTTTATGTCTGGTCTTTATTTTTGGTTATAGCCAGTTAGGGCGGTTTTAATTTCTGGATTCTTATATGCTAAAGCAGTAGGGGAAGGTATTGTGTTTGACGGCATAAAGTTTTTAGAGATTTTCCACAATTAACGTGGATTATTAATATAATACCATGTTTACCTTATATATACCATTTTCCATTATATAGAAACAATGGCTCGAGCAATTTTGATATTTGCGTGTATTCTCATTCATGTTGTTGGGGGTGTCTCTGGTGAAACGTACCTGGGATGCTACCTACAGTGTTCAGATGATTATAACCTTATCTGTAATGGGAATAATACAGTCGATGTTTCTCCAATGATTTCTGGTGTCGTTTGTATCCAGCGCGAGGAAGAATACTGTATGAATAAATGCTCGAGTGAAACTCAAAACCGATGACGAGCGTCTGAATCGAATGACTTACGGAAAAGAGAAATAAAGAACATCCTGGCAAGTTTGAGCTAAAAAACACTAATATACCTGTGCATGTAGCTTTTAAGGATACTATTACTATACGTTTTTAGCCTAAGTTGGAAAATGTGAATAATATCATGTAGTTCAGTTCATTTTTCATTTTCGCCAAAATAAATGCCTCGATCCAGTATACAGCAGAAATCAGATTTAATTACTTAACTAAACACAACACATGTTCTGGTTTATCGACCTGAAAGCCTGTAGCTTGTTCTTCGATGCCTGACATCTTCATGGATGTAAGTTTCACGACAATAAGGAAAAATGCGAATTATCAACGTTAAGTCGACTTATATTATAATAATAATAATAATAATAATAATAATAATAATAATAATAATAATAATAATAATAATAATAATAATAATAATAATAATAATAATAATAATAATAATAATAATAATAATAATAATAATAATAATAATAATAATAATAATAATAATAATAATGAGTAGCATGCTACGAGTCAGATAATTGCAGGTTATGCTCGTCAAGGAGAGAAACAGTACACCATTGGTTATCTGGTTGTTCAGTACTCGCTGGCAGTGAATACTTGCGGAGACATAACAAGGCACTGATGGTGTTCGCGGTAGAATGGGCAAAGGGAAAAGCATTACTCGAAGAGAACGCAATATGGTACAAAATTACATGGCAGAAAGGAACAGTACTGGAAAAACAGGGAAAGAAGCTTATTTGGGACTTTGAGTACCGTATGAGAAAGACCACCTCCGCCAGAAGACCCGATTTGACATTGGAGGACATAGAGGAACGTAAGATATGGTTAGTGGACATGCATGTCCGTCCGAGTCAAACATCGAGGAGAAGCTAAGGGAAAAACGAACTAAGTATCAGCAATTGGCATTTGAAATTCGAGAAAGGAGACAGGGCTATACAGTTGAAGTCATACCGTTTGTTATTGGATGGATGAGGAGGAATGAAGAAGTTAGAAGAGCAAATGGCCAAGCTGATCCCAGAGGAACTGCGGAGATTGAGAACAACAAGAGAGATGCAGAAAATTGTACTGATGGAAAGTGAAACGATTGTAAGGAAGATCATATCGGGGATTGTACAGCCAGAGTAATTGTAACGTTGTGACTATGTCAAAGGCTAGCAAATTTTGGTAGCTTATTATATAGCCACTCCCCAGTGTATGTGTGAGGGGTGTAGGCTGTGGCCCACCTTAAGTAGGGGCTATTGATTTAAATAATAAAAAAAAAATAATAATAATAATAATAATAATAATAATAATAGCACTTTATTTAAACAGGGTAACTAGAGTTACATCTGTAACTCTAGTTACAGATATAACTCTAGTTAACTCTATTTTTTAATATAATAAGAAAACAAAATCAAAATTAACTATATATACTACTCAATAGGATACTAATATTATAACATTATAATAATATTATATATATATAATTTGGCCCCATGCGCACTTCACGCTATCTGGATGTTCTGATTGCCGGTGTTGTCCCACAAGCGGTTGTCAATGACGATCGCAAGTGTATAATTACCGAGTCAGACTCATTCAGATTGTTCCAAGCTACACTGATGAGCTGTTGTACAGCGAAACACGTGTCTGTAGATTGAATTATGTACGCTCCTTCACTTCGGTGTTGTTGAGCACTCTGTGAAGTAAACGTGGGTGTCCTTTAGCGATAATGCAACGCTCACTACCCTTGTGGCAGTTTGAGCACTCTGGCCCCATGCGCACTTCACGCTATCTGGATGTTCTGATTGCCGGTGTTGTCCCACAAGCGGTTGTCAATGACGATCGCAAGTGTATAATTACCGAGTCAGACTCATTCAGATTGTTCCAAGCTACACTGATGAGCTGTTGTACAGCGAAACACGTGTCTGTAGATTGAATTATGTACGCTCCTTCACTTCGGTGTTGTTGAGCACTCTGTGAAGTAAACGTGGGTGTCCTTTAGCGATAATGCAACGCTCACTACCCTTGCGGCAGTTTGAGCACTCTGGCCCCATGCGCACTTCACGCTATCTGGATGTTCTGATTGCCGGTGTTGTCCCACAAGCGGTTGTCAATGACGATCGCAAGTGTATAATTACCGAGTCAGACTCATTCAGATTGTTCCAAGCTACACTGATGAGCTGTTGTACAGCGAAACACGTGTCTGTAGATTGAATTATGTACGCTCCTTCACTTCGGTGTTGTTGAGCACTCTGTGAAGTAAACGTGGGTGTCCTTTAGCGATAATGCAACGCTCACTACCCTTGTAGCAGTTTGAGCACTCTGGCCCCATGCGCACTTCACGCTATCTGGATGTTCTGATTGCCGGTGTTGTCCCACAAGCGGTTGTCAATGACGATCGCAAGTGTATAGCTGTTGTACAGCGAAACACGTGTCTGTAGATTGAATTATATATATATATATATATATATATATATATATATATATATATATATATATATATATATATATATATATATATATATATATATATATATATTATAAAAGTAGAGTGCTGCGTAGACAGTATTTTGAATTATAGCAAAGCATAGCAAAGTGAAAAGGTGGTAAACTGCCAAGAATTTAGTGACGTCACGAAATACTGACATTTCCAGCGGAGCCCTTTGCTGAAACGATTGCTGATCATTGAAATTCCACCGCGAAGGCCTTCCTCGATAAATAAGTTCAAGTTCAACATCAGTCATTTTGAGACAGGCTTGCTAGGCTAAACCGGGGCTTGTATAGAAGTGACAAGGATCCAAGTTATACGCTTTCAGACCGACATTTCGGAAGTTTTTGAAGACATCGGTAAGGAGCAGGACATCGGACATGAGGTATAAATCATGATAATCACCCATGTTCTGACAGTTGAAACAATCAAAGACACGCGTTGCGTGGTCGTAGTCTGCAGCATCGGAGATCTCTTCATCATTTAATATGCTATAAAATTATTCTTTGGGTGGTAAACATCTCTCATTAAATCTCTGCATACAATCCATGTAGTCGTAGGGGTAGACACCTTTTCTCAACAGCAGCGATATCTTGTCACTGTCGATGTGTTTCTGGAGGGTAGAAAACTTGTCGGCACCGTCCTTGGAAAGGTTTGAAACCAGCTTGTCGAGTGATGCGTTCATGAATTGCAGAGAATCAATAAAGTCTAAATTATCGATGGAAAACGAAATGTACTTTTCTGTGTTGTTCGCGGGATATAGTTAATTTTCTTATCCTTTAGTTTTCCAAGCCTTGCAAGTTGCATGATCAGATGAGAGTCGTAGCCGCGTAGATTGTGAAGGATGACAGGTATTCGTCCGGTAAAACTATAGTTTTTAAATTGCAGTCGTTGTGTGCGGCTCCGCGATACTTGCCGGTGAGATGACAAATTAATGATCTCGAACGCGATCGGTTCCCAATTCAAACCCACAGATATGGAAATTCGTAGCATCTTGAAACATCTGTTCTTCTTCGTTCTCGATTCGCATGGGTTCGATAAACAGTCAAGTTTCTCTTGAATATATTGCTGTTCGGTCTCCAAGCACTCCAGGAACTTATCGACAGCGTCCTCGCAATGCACGATACACGTACACGACATGGTCATGAGCCTTAGACGGTATCGCTCTACTTCGGAAACAACGACGTATATAGGAAAATCCGCAAGGTTGATGGCGCTGATACTTCTCAGTGGAAGACTTTCCTGGATTCTGTGCTGCTGAGTCGATCTTGGTTGTTAAACTTTCGAAATCAGCATAAATGACAAAAGGCACTTTTGATTGTTTATGATATTCTTTAAAGAAAAGCGCTGCGTCATCTTCGTTCGGGAGCTCGATGCGTTGTGGACTGCATGTTGACAGCAGTGAGGTTCGTGGTCTTGTAGCAGATCTTCTCGGATAAATCCATGCAGGCAATAACGACAATAGAACATTCGAGCCTTGTGAAGATTCTGGTCATAGAGTAATTTATTCAAATCTTTAGTAAGGCAATAGTGTCTCGTAGTTCCTTGGGAGAATAGCAGTAGATTCATGTGTGTTAAAGCGTTCTTTTGTGATGTAGATTGGAAACAACACATCTTCCAAACCAAAGACATTAACCGAAATGTTGTTTTGACGTTCAAATTTGCCAACTTTGTCAACGGTGACAGGAAACTCAATTCCATGCATCGGTGGTGGAGTCTTTCGGGGTTTTTTCTCAGTTCAAAATGTTTTTTTCAGTTCACAAATTGCACTTTGACGCTAATGAACCATTAGTTGAGACCTTTCTTCTCCTTCAACTCCTTTGACAGACGATTCAAGATCGCGGTTTGGATTTACCGCGTAGAAACTGCGACATGTCATGTTTCTGATTTTTACGTGGCTTGAGTTGAACCTTTTTCAGCGAGTCTTTAAAGGCAGATGTAAGCTAACAATCGAACATGCCCAAAAATATAATTTTCGTATTACGGATACCATCTTGTAAACGAACTTTCGGCTGTCTTCGACGAACGTTTTCTTGAGAAATAATCAACTCCCAAAGCTATACAATATATATTAAAACAAAGGTAAATTATCTGTTTATAATATGCATACAGCTTATCCGGCTAGCGAACGGAGTTTTCTTAAAAAGAGCGGATAATCGAACATATCGTAACGTGTTAACTATCCGCATCCAGTGGGCTGGTACGAGGGCAACGTATTTGCTCTTCCCAGTCCCGTCCGATATGACCTTATATGGAATACGTACTATAAGTCCATATGCAACCACGAGAGTGAAAGTATATGTTGAAAATATGGTAATATATGCACAAACACACCATATTCCGCATATGGGATAGGAGAAATACTGCGCATGCTCGGTATGACGTCACTTGGGCATGCTCGTTCTCGCCGCATACATAAGAAACACTGCGGAGTTGAATAAATTAGCAATCGCGAAGAGCACCACCGGTGCCACCGGTCTCAGAACCCCCACCGGTGCCACCGGTCTCAGAACCCCCACTCTCTATACTATTGTCTCAGAACCCCCACTCTATACTACTAACGAACGTTCTTGATGAATAGTTGTTTCTTCTTACAGATGTGCAGCAGTATACTATTACTTTGTCTGCAAGTTTTTATATTGTATTTGTTTGTCTATATATTTACTATATAAGTATGGTAACTATACTTAGTTACTGTAGTACTGTACTTGAAACATATAGAGTTATTGTAGTTGTGGAAGATTGTCAACGGATGTTTTACATACCATATATAGCTAAAGTTGAAACGTCGCAACCTCTTTATACCAATGGAACTATAAACGCTTTCTCTCATATAAATGTTGTCGCGGCTTTTTTGGCAGTTCAGTGTAGTTGCTGAGTTGAAAAACTATTTAAATCTACGTATTCTCTAAAAAATCTCTGCTATAAAATTCCACAGTGACCAAACATTGTGCACGTGCATACTTTAAGAATTCTTTCATCAATATCTTTATCACCATAACACAATAATTAATCATGCCTCATTCACTAATTGTATATGATTTAAAAAATAAAATATATGAGCCACAAAATTCTTCTGATATTTAAATTTCTCAGCTGACTCTTGCAAAGAATATTTTGTGCCGTAAAAGATAATCTAGATTAATTTCGACTTCTTCTGCCATGCAACATTTGTAGATTTGGCTGATTACATATATTTTGGCGACAGCATTTATAATTTTCAAGGCTTTTTTGTAATTTTCAACAATTGCTGGCCGGCGCGTATGATACCCTGTATGCATTAATTCGGATATGGGACGCCAAAACATCCATCATTGCACTGTAGCGCCGCTGGGTAATTAATTAAAAAAGTTACATTTGTTATGAATAAACATATTTTATACAGATGGTTTAAAAGTATCTGCTGTTTCCTAAGAAACGGCAAGTTTTATTATTCTTAATATAAGAGAAGGTCGTTTTACCTAGAAAACGCATCAGTCTCAGTTCTCAGGTGTTCAGAGCGTACAATTTTCTGGCTGCTTTGGTTTCGAGTTTTTGTGCAACAAGTTTCAATTTGTCCAAGAAAGTAAGTTTTGAACAATGAGAATTATACTATATTATCTATTATTTTGTTTCTCTCTAACAACTACACAAATGCCATAGCTACAAACTCAATCTGTTTATGGCGCTACACACAAGCATTTATACAAAACACAAATACAATCAATCTACAGGGAGTCAGTATATGGTGAATCGTTTTCTAGGACTTTTTAACAAAACTAAAACGTTTTCGATGACATTGCACGGGACCTTGGTCAAAAACATAACGATTGTCATTTACGGATAAGCCTTCGGTGCGTATTTTTACTGTCTAGCGACTTTGCCCATGCATTTATGTTTCACCATGCATCACTTTTATTCTTAAATTACTAACATTATTTTGATTCTGCAAATGTTACACATTATTACGAAACCGGGTGCGGAATTAACGTGACTGAGAAAACTGGGTGACTAAAAAACTATTATATATTACGTGGCAAATTATACGCAATAACTTGATGTTGAGCCCTTGACATATGTAACATGCCTTATTGTTTTTTCGTATACTAAATGTCTTGTACTCATGGGAACTTAATTGTATATAACATGAATTTAGGTACATGTATATAATAGTGTAAAATATATAAGGAGAGAAATCATTAGCTAGCTAAGTTTATGATAAATCTGATCTCGTCAGCCGTCAGCACAAAAAATTCAAACAAGAAACCCACAAAAAAGTTCAAGTCAGCGCCAAAAATTACAAAACACGTAATCGTACTTCTAGTCAAATCTATTCGTGTTAATATTTTGTTATTATTCCAAGTAGTTGAGATTCGCTAAAGCATTCAATATTTTAATGTTGAATAGACTGTCGCTACCTTAAGTCACTATCTTCGTTTTACACGTAAAATACAATCTCTTTGTCAAAGAATGTTGATATTTTAGCATGATTACTAATTGTGGTAAGATCATTTAATAAAAAGAAGGAATATTTATCATCGGAGAACCCCTTAAAATTTAGTACATATAAATTCAGAGCCCTTTGTTCGCATACCCCAACAATCAATGGATGTCACATGGGAGCACGGGTGCAGGCGTGTGGGTAAGTATACTTGGATGGGTAACAATCTGGGAATATCCTCGTGTTGATTCGCGAGCTTGAACTCATGTGAGTAGAGTTATTAGTTGATATCGCCCGTGCTTCGAGGGTTTACCTCCGGGGTCTCCGGTTTTCCTCCTTCAGTAAAATCAACACTTACAGTTAGAACATAGCAGTGTCCTCCGTAGTCAGACAAGGGTCGTATTGTGGCAGCGATGCAGCGCCTTTGACATTCCTTCGACTCGGCCACGTTCGACCAAAAAAAAAATTGTTACTGAAAAGCCCCAAGGCCCAGGGGAGTACAATTAAGTATGTATATGTATGTATACATGCCTTGACCATCAACTGTTCCGGATGTTTGACAGCTGGGGACAAACATTTATTAGAGAAAAACTTGCTATCATTCAACAATGTCTTCGATCTTTCAACATTTTATAGCTTTGTAATATATATATATATATATATATATATATATATATATATATATATATATATATATATATATATATATATATATATATATATATATATATATATATATATTATATATATATATATATATATATATATATATATATATATATATATATATATATATATATATATATATATATATATATATATATACCGGGTGGCGCAAAAAATGTTCCCCCTCTTCGACTCATTGTAATTAAAAAACTGAAAAAGCTATCTTATACAAATAAAAATTATTGAACGTAGTTATGTCTAACTTAAATTTTGATGTATGCCTTGCACATTTCTATAAAATATTAGCCGATATATAGGCGTTTACACTCATTGTAGCGTTTTTGGAAGACGCGAAAAATTGTCTGAAATGGTCTAATAATTTGCATTATGGTAATAAAATGGTAAAAACACGCAACAGTAAGAACAAATATTTGTCAGTGTCGTCCGAGTTTAAACGCCTATATCTTGGCTAATATTTTATAGATATGTTTAAGGCATACATCAAAATTTAAGTTATACATTACTGCGTTCAATAAACTTTAGTTGAATAAGATGGCTTCTTTAGTTTTTTAATTGCAATAAGTCAAAGAGGGGGGACATTTTATTGCGCCACCCGGTATATATATATATTATTTATAGTACAATATCTACATACACGTGTTTCGTTTCATCAGTGTAGCTTGGTATATATATATATATACAGATATATATATATATATATATATATATATATATATATATATATATATATATATATATATATATATATATATATAGTAAGAACAAAAAAGACGAACTTTGGTTACTTCATTATTTAAACTTTATTTCACTACAGATCTGTTTCGTATGGAAAGCTATATTAGCTTACCACACATCAGGTGAGTATCGCAATACTCATCAGGTGATGTGGTAAGCTAATATAGCTTTCCATACGAAACAGATCTGTAGTGAAATAAAGTTTAAATAATGAAGTAACCAAAGTTCGTCTCTTTTGTTCTTACTATTCTGCTCTACTTAGGTATTGAGCACTCTACCTGATATGATATTGAACCTGACACTTATCTATCTATATCTATATCTATATATATATATATATATATATATATATATATAGGTAATATTTGGCATTTCACTCGATCAAACTACATGTTGAAAGGATCCACGGTGAAGGAAAATTTCGAGTGTTGGAATACATACATTTTAAGACCAAACCGGGACCAGTTGCGAAAAATGCAACCTAGCGGCCTTCCGGTAGGAATTGAACCCGCGACCCCGCGGCAACGGCTTCCGTAGCTCAGTGGTCAGAGCGCTGCACTAGCAATCGCGGGGTCGCGGGTTCAATTCCTACCGGAAGGCCGCTAGGTTGCATTTTTCGCAACTGGTCCCGGTTTGGTCTTAAAATGTATGTATTCCAACACTCGAAATTTTCCTATATATATATATATATAGTAGTATAGCAGGTGGGGCTGCGAGCCCAATCGACGTCAACCGTTAATATAAATACCAAAACATCACCAAATTTGTGCCAAGTCACGACTCGACAAATTTGGCAATGTTTTGGTATTATATTTACGATTAACATCGAATAAGCTCGTAGCCCCACCTGCTATACTACTACAGCAATCGTTAGTCAAGCTAGACACCCCTCCCACGTTTTCTACTAAATTGATGTCAAACACATGCGAGACTAACGAAACAATACCAAATTATGACTCTCGCTAAATTTGGTATTATTTCAGCCACATTTAAAAATAGAAAGTGTCGTTTCAACATTTTCGCAAATTTATGT
Source organism: Chrysogorgia sp. JL179-B06 (assembly GCA_035772405.1). Classification (NCBI taxonomy): domain Eukaryota; kingdom Metazoa; phylum Cnidaria; class Anthozoa; order Scleralcyonacea; family Chrysogorgiidae; genus Chrysogorgia; species Chrysogorgia sp. JL179-B06. The sequence continues at coordinate 1,623,566 of JAYKKM010000054.1, read as the reverse complement.
CAAATTACATTTAGGGAAAATAGAAAGTGTCATTTCAACATTTTCGCATATTTAAAAAAATAGAATGTGTCACTTCATCATTTTCACATATTAAAAAAAATAGAAAGTGTCATTTCAACATTTTCGCATTTTTGTTCAACAAACTACAACAGACGCGTTCTGCTGCTCTCAATTCACGCGCGAAAAAAAAACCACCAGATTTTGACTCTAGTGGTGTTTTATCGAAATGGATAGCGAAATGGTCACCCGTCATGTTTATTTGCTTAAATACTCTAAAATGATAGTGAATTGACTGTGGGTGTGGCAGCCTGCGGGATAGATTTCGTGCTCACAATCAGAGCGCTCTTCCCAGTCCACCACACCCACAAGCTTGACGAGGTTGAGGATGTCATAATAAAATACGGCGAAAGCTTGAGGACGTGCATAATAGCATTAAACCTAAGGTATCGATCCTAGAAAAAAGCAGACCGAACAGTTCTCCAGAGTGTATCCACCTACACTTTCATTGGATTGCGCCACCATGATGTCTGTGGCCTTTGGAAGTGTGATCACATACTGCAAGTTATTATTCATGCTAAAAGGAGCGTACAACCCGTGGTCATTCATGATTTTACCAAGCTTAATCCGCTGTTTCGTTCCAATCACACCAAACATCAACGCGTCACTAACTTTAACAACGTCTCCACTTGTCGCGCCACTATCGTCCTTAGAAATTAGCTTTCTCAAGTTCTCACCAGCAATACCATAGTCAATCATTTGATTTCGCACAGTGATGCTTTCCCAAAGGTCGCGATAAACACCAGTGTAATTTTCCCCATTGTTGTCATACACAGTTTCCCCAGCTAGTTTCACAACAAGTTTCTCGCAAAGCAACTTGCTCACATTATTCAAGAACCAACTTTTGTCATTCGCGTTCTTAAAGTCGAACACTAAACCCAACGATCCAGGTACCAAACAGCTGCTAACCTTGAGCTTCGGTACATCAATGTAAAGTTCCTCACCAGGACTGACTTTATTGGGGTTCAACGTGATCACATGCTGCGTTCTCACCCCTTTTATGACACCCATGGTCGCTCGTCTAAAACCGGGACTCAACTCTGCTGACGTGACGTTCATATACTTTACACATATTTTGTTATCTTCGAAGCCGAGACCCTCGAAGATGAGACTACCGTTTTAGCTTGTAATAATCATAAGCAAACCATGCAAATATCACTCCGAGCACCCACAGATTTTGAGCCAACCAAGCGAGACCCTTCGCACCCAACGTCAACGCATTATAAACTAAGTTAGCCAACCCAACAGCCCATGGACCCATCTTCGTTATCGCGTTCTTAACAGCCTGTGCAAACGACCTCGTGGCCACAACGCCTTTCATAACAGCGGATCTACCAGCGATAATAATAGTTGTTATAATCCCAGCCACTGAAATTGCCACAGCGCTCAACCCAACCATATTTTCTTTAGCCCATTCCTTGAACTTCTGCAATCTGTCAATGTCGACTTCTTGTTGTTCTCTAACCTCCTCTATTTCTCGCTGTCCTAAAGTTCTGTGTTTAGCTTGCGTAAGTCCAATCACTCTTTCATGTAGATCAATATACTCTTCGTTCTCTGCGATCGTAAGGTCTTCTCTATCAAGCTCTGCTATTCTCTCGTTTGTGCGTTCTATCGTTTCTTGAAAGTAGTCTGCTTGTATTTGCAATGCACCATTGTCACCCACTCTTGATTCAGGCGCCACACCATCGCTTGGATTAAGCACACCATTCAGCTCGCGGTTTTCGTTTTGTGTTAGCCCAGGTGTGTCATCATAGTCCACTTTTGTTTCAATTACTGGGAAGTCATCTGGGATTACTTCTGTTGTTACAGCTGTTGTCTCCACACTCTCAGGTATTTGACTAACTAACTGTTTAGTTGAACTGCTCGATCGCGTTTTTACTACCCTTGTCTTTACTGTAGATCAAACCATTTTTCCCAGGTATTAGAATTCGTTTGGGTTTCCCATATTTACCATCTTTGCTCATCGGTTTGAAAAGAATAGACCCTGAGCCCGTCACCTGTGACCTGTTGACTATGCTCCTTGACGCGTCATCACGACTGAGTCTTTTTTTATACAACTTACGTATTTTCTTATCTATTAGCTTGGTTCTTTTTACACCATTTTCTACTAACTTTTTGTTGGACGCTTTTAGCTCGCCCAGTCTTCTCTCAATTTCGCCTGCCTCTTCAAAAGCTAAATTGAAACTTATGTCATTGACGTCACCATATGACTCCTGCTCAACAAACTCCGCTGTTGGGACTTCTATGTTAGTTCCCCTTATTGTCACCGTCTTACCATCGCCAGTGTCGATAAATGACGTCTCTGTCTCTCGAGGCGCTCTTCTCTCTTGCTCGTCCTGCAATCTATTCATTATCTCATACAATTTATCAAACTTAACACGCTCAACGTCTGGTATGTCACCGCTGACGTACTTATCGTCAAGTAAATTGTAAATTCGAGTGAGTTTCTCAAGTTCGTCACTTAATTGATCATCAGTGTACCTACCAAGTATATCGAAGTTCTCCATCTCAAAGTCGTCGAAATCTCCCCCACCTTCAGCCATATTACATTAGCTCACATTTTGAATATCACTTTCTGGTATCCATGAGTTATGTTTGCTTTCATAACCTAACCACTTGACCAACACCATCTTCTTTCCTCTGACTTTCTTTCTTTTCAACACCTTTTCAACTCTATACACGTCATCACCATGTTTCTTATTAACCAGCGACAATTCCTGTTCATAAAACTTCCCAATGATCTGTTCACCGGTGTGGTCCTCAATTTCATACACATTCGGATCACCACGAATAACTTTCACCACTTTAAACAGCTCTTCAGTGAAGTTAGCTTCATAGCCCTTTGTGAACACGCTCTTGTATTTACTAATTCTCACTGATTCACCAACCTTAAACTTCGGCAATGGGTTGTCTGCGAATTGATGACCAAACAAAGTGGTCCAAACTTCGCCTTCATTTGACTTATCGACATCCTTTGGCTTCATCATAATGCTTCGATTCACATTGCTATTGTAATTGTCCACAAACTGATCCAAAACGTCAATCCATTTGTACGTTCCACGAGCATAGAAGTACTTCCACATAATGCTCTTGAGACTTCTATTAAAACGCTCAACAACAGCAGCCTTCTTATCGCTCTTATAGTGCTGAAATATTCAACACTCGAGTCTTTCAACAAACTTTTCACCCCAACGTTGTAGAACTCGAGTCCATCATCAAATTGCGCTAACTTAGGCGTGGTTCCGAACCGATCTTTAAAGTTATTCAATAGTTCTCCAACAGCCTTAGTCATGTTCTTAGTGTCTTTTCTATAAACTGCAATTCCAAAAGCGTATCTACTCAATATTTCAATGCCTGTCAATATCCAATAATACCCCTTGTTCTGTTTTGAGTACTTACTCATGTCCACTAAGTCCATTTGGAGCTCTTCACCAAGAAACCCAACAAAGGTCGCACGGAACTTGTGTCTTCTCACAATGGGTTTGTACCTATAGTGTAGGTGTCCTGCGTGGTCAACCATTCTTTCACTGTTTTTCTAGTTACTTTCAATCCGTCTCCTAATGCACTTTGATACAACCTCTCTGCACCAGTGTACCCTGTCTTAGGGCTATAATAGATGTCTCTCAACCCTTGCTCTGTTTCCACACCAAGTTCCATATAATTCACACAATATACAGTTCCAATAACACCGCGCCAATTTTGAGACTATCGTTATTTGGTTTGACACGAAATGTCATACTTGAGTAAACACCTTTTCTAATACTCACCTTGGACTCGATGTCCACATGGCGTTGCACTGACCCCTTCAAAGACTGTTCGGTGGGTATTGGTAACGTTGTGATCACATTGCTACGCTTCCCATCAATACCTACATTGCTCTCGGTTTCAACAATATCACATGAGATTTCTATGTACTTCAGACCTCTGTACATATCAACCTTGTTTGGGCTGACGTGCCACCGCTTCCTTTGGATTAACGTGTTTTCCGCAAAGCCAAGAAGGGGCCCAACCCCCCACAACCTTAACAAGGCTGTAGTCTTCACTCTACATCCACCAGATAGAATTTTCTCTATTTCAAGACTTTGCCCCACGCCGGGGAGCTGAAGCTTCATGAACTCAACCAACGCGTTGAAGTTATAGTGTCCTTGAGGCACTGAGATCAGTGAGAGACTATCGAAGGAGAAGTTGGTTGCGTTTGCCAATACGTTGTCGTAGTCCCAAAACACAGTGGCTGTCTTGACCATAATGTGTGGGTTATCGTGCGCGATCATCACACTGTTGTCAAAGGACACAACTTTTTCTTTGCCTTCAATAAATACCGTCAACTTTCGTATTATGTATAACATACGGTATATATTATATGCAGAGAGCTCTTCATGACTACTATGGAAAGTACTACAAACGTGCGATGGTGAACACATCGAAGGCTACACACGACGCAAAGGCAGACCTCATCAAAAAGTACCCTCACGCCACTTTAAGCAAATTCGAGTTCTATCCAAATATTTCGCAAGACGGTAAGATCATGAGTGTCGACATATATTTCAGAAACAACGACATCCTCAGCACAGACATAACCAGCGCAACCTTCAAAAACGATAGGAACATGTGGAAGTGGCTACACAATAGTAAGTTCCCAATAATATGGCAAGGTGGTGGAACTATCCAACCACTACCAAAAGGTCATAAAAACCACTGGGGGATTTGGGACGGCTATCCAACAGAAAACGTGTTAAATTATCCAGTGAATAACTTTAAAGTTTTTGTTAACCAAAATAGCTACTTCATGTCGAAGCTACCAGTCTTGCAAATCACTACGTCAAAGACAAAATCAGAGTGGGATGACAGCGAATCTTACTACCGCGTTGTGTTTGCGACGTATTGTGCGAGTTTCTGTTGTGGAGTCTCACTGCAACATTTATCAGTGTCGCAAGAAGTTCACCCTGTGGTCACAAGTGTGATGAGATTTCATGTGTATACTTCACCATTAGGAGACTTCTCAGAAGAATGGAAGGTGGTGAGACCATGAAATCAATAAGTAGAGAATTCAACGCTTATGAATTGTATGGCAAGATTTCCAAAATCCCCAGAAAACATTACTACCAGAATAAAGTCCTGAGCGATGGCACTTTAGGCGAATCCAGAGTCTACACACTCAACGACGTTCAGAACGATTATAAACGATACGTCGCGCGATTGTCAGACGGCTTTACCAACATTGGGCTGCAATATCTAAATCAGAGCATAGAAGCCTTTGTGTACTCCACACTTGGTGCACAAGCGAGAACACGTGTATCAGTCGTTGGTGGTTCTGCAGGAAGTCTAGAGACCCAACAAGAGTTCCGCAAGTTGTTTTCTGACAGTGTTATACAGTATGACGTGTCGACATGGATTCTCAACATGAATAAATCGATTAGAGACACCAACGTTGTTCAAAATCTCGCACTGTCGCCAAGTACATGGTTAATGCCAAGTAACCTAGTGATTCTCAAGAATAAAATCGCTGGGTACAACAACTTATTAAAGATTGCCACAGAGTCCATGAAATTTGGAGTGAACACTCGCTTGAATGCAACAACACCAACGATTGCGGCTAAAAAAGTCCACCAAGAAAACGTGGTGACTAACTTAGTAGCGCCAACGAATCTTGCGGCTAAAAAAGTTCGCCAAAAGAATGTGGTGGCTAAAAAAGTTTACCAAGAAAATGTGACACCACTTCCCGTGAAAAAAACAGTGGTCACTACCACAAGTAAGTCAGACACGACAACGCTGGCGATAGTGTTAGGGTTCTCAGCAGTCTCTGGCTATCTACTAACCAAATACACCTTCAGGTAGTAATGAGTCTAAACTACGGGTATGAGTCTGACGACCCTCACGATAAAATACTAAAGAGAACGAAAAGACATCTGGACGAAGATCCTAAATTGAGCGCGACCGGTGGAAGGATGTCTGGACTAATAGACATGCAAGGCTCGGCAATAAAAAACGTAGCAGACCCAGTCGATGACTCAGATGCTACCAATAAAAGAACTCTAGAGCAATTGCTATCAGGTTTCCTCAAGAGTCAGTCCTATAATGTTGTGCTAGACTTCAACGTTAGCACACACGCCTTGAAAAACGTGGAATTTCACACCAATGGCTCAAACAAAGTGAGAGCCATTGGTGAAACAAGTAAGTTAGTGCAAAACAACCCAACCTATGGCCCTATTGTTGGCATCAGCAGTGTAAGCCAAAGTTTTCTATCCCCTGTGTTAACACCACTCCCACTTGAGTCAGGTCTCCATTTTAATTGCCCCAGTATGCAGTGGTGTGATCTCTCTATTTTTGTTGTGGTGAGGTTACCTACTCGCACCGCTGGATCAAATTGGGAGACAATTATATCGAACGACGATGGTCAGTGGGATAAGTTCATAGGGTACAAGACTGGTATGGCTAATGGACTCGCGTATGGTGGTAGCATCCCAGCAATGGAGAGCATATGCACTATTCCAAGTGGCGTTGACATAAGTAAAATGCATATGATATCAATACACTGGCAAATGGACAACTCACACGTCAGAGTCAACAACATCAAGTCAACCGATTCAGACTTCATAGCAAACATGAAAAAGATAGGCACACCCTATGGAACGATTTTTGGGATACACCGACCAAGAATACCACTCGCACCTTATGCGTACCCATCGTTGATAGAATTCTACGGTGTGAAAATCGTGAGTGGCTACATGACGAACCGAGACATCATAATCATGGGTGGAGAAATGATGAAGGAATATGGTATAAAGTAAATGGGAGCATGTATTTCGAGACCTCGTGAAATATATAAAATAAATAAGACGACTGATCACATGTTCAAAGCTGGTGGATCATTTGGTCGCGGTGACGTTACTCTCGAGCTCCACGCTGAGATTGGTATGAGGTCTAAAAAGACTTACGGCAAACCTATTATGTTACCAGAGTCAGACACTGTGGGAGTGGTAGGAGATGTGACCTAAGTTAAAATGGGTTGGTTTAGAAAGCTGGTTCGTAACATTAGAAACTTTTTCAGACGACGTAGCAAACCGAGGACTAATAAAACACATCTGATGCGTTGGTACACAACAAACCAGATCTGTAAAAAATCTAACGCCCACATCGAGTAGTTTTTTTTGTGGGAGACTATATAGTGATGACTTCCGCGATACTCCAACTATTCGATTTCGATGGTCACCAAATCACGACGGTTAATCACAACGGCGACATATGGTTCAAAGCGAAAGAAGTCGCGAGCGCTCTAGGTTATGCGGTTCACGACCACGTCGAACCTGACTGTAAAATGAAGATGGAACAGGCCTCGTTTATCAACGAACTTGGGGTCTACTCATTGACGTTCTCGAGTAAAGTGGAGCGTGCGAAACACTTCGGAAGGTGGGTGCACACAGAAGTCTTACCAAGCATTAGAAAGGGTTTAGCTGACGTCGGTCTCAAACACAATCAGTTTAAAATGATCACTGAGTTCGACCTTCATACGAAAGTTGTTGGTTTTCTTAGGAAATATTATCCAGAAGCTATTTTGATAGCCGCTTGTGGTGAGAATCAAGACACTTCGAGTAAAAGAATAAATTCGTGGAAAAAAGGTTACCAACGTGGAACGCCTGACTTGATTATTGCCAACGCAAACCGACAGCATAGCGGACTCGTGATTGAGTTCAAGAACCCAGGTGGCACAGGTGAGACATCTGAAGAGCAAGACTCTCTGCTGCTCAGATACAAGTCCGCTGGTTACCTAACATTGTTGTGCGATTCATACGACGACGCTATTACCACGGTAATAAAATATTTCTTTGACGTTGGGTCTCAGTGTTCCCAGTGTTTTCGTAAATTTAAAAATAAATCAGCGTTGAGTAACCACGAGAGACACTATTGTAAAGAGACTTTTTAGACAGCGAGTAATAAGTCGAATTAGCACTCGTTCTCGTTGTTGAGACGACGTTTGAAGCGACAACTGCTCTAGCATTTTTTAAAGACGTTTTTTTAACTCGATAAAAATATCTGCGAAACTCTCTCTTTATTTCACAAACCTTCTGACCACTGTGTGAAAAAATGTTTCTATGACATTGGACGCTTCATGTGACCAATGTCTAAATTTAAAAAAGTGGGGTATCCGAGAACACCCTTAATTTTGTGTGGAAGGATGATGACGTCTGCACACTGCACGATATTGCTCAGCACCACCAACGAACGATGGTCCTGGATTATATCTCCAATTGAATGGTGCGTCAACAGTTGTTCCATCAGTGTCGCGACAAACGGCGCAATGCGCTTTTAGAAATGTGATGTCGTCTGCTACTGGGAACAGTGTGATTAACTTCGCAGGTAAACTGTCTGATCCGACGACAATGGTCTGACGATGTGTGGAGAACGCGTGGTCAGTTCGCCTAGTGTCACTTTGAGCCCTGATTTACTTAGCGTGACTAACCTGCGAAGAGTCTCGGTCGTTTTTCCTGCAAACATGGGACCAATCACGATTTCTAGTTTACCAACTTTCTTCATGGTTACTATACCTTCGGAGAAACATTTTTTCATTGTGGAAATCGTTGTTCGTTGTTGAATATCCGCTGAAGCTCTAAGTTTTTAAGATGGGACCTCGAGCTCTCATGTCTTAAGCGATGCAGTGGGTCGTTGGTGACCACACCGCACGGGTAACAGGCGTACACGTTTTCATCGCTCGTGAAATGTCTGTGGGCGGGTGAGAGTACGTGGTCCCTGATATCACCCACACTCAGTATCTCGTTACACCCCACCTTGCAAACGTGAACGTCGCGGTTTGCGGCGAGCTTTAGCCACGCTTTGGCTTTGGTTAGGCATGGTCTCCATAGAAGGGTCGCTAAGAACACTTCGAGGAAGTTACCGAGTAATGTAGCGTTGGACTTACGAGGGTTGTTCAAGTAGACACCACTCGCTAACATAAGGTACTTGAATGATGAGTAACACCACACAGGGATTATGCCAGCTAACATGTCGACCTCCTCGTTGGCTCTATCTTCTTGAAGATCGACCCAAGCCTTGAGAGCGCGCCTTGTAATGAGAATCTGAGTATAAAATCGTTTTACTACTTCCCCATCCGTACACCAACGCTCGCGCGCTGCGAAGACTTTTAAGTACTCTTTTAAAACGTTGGGTCCAGAGACGCCTTGTGGGATAGACACGTTGATAATGTCGTCTCTCAGCATTGCGTTGGCAAACAACTCTTCTACGTCGTCTCGGGTTTGAGTCATTATGTTATACTCCCAGAAAAAATCCTAATTTTTTTAGTGCGCTTCGTCTGGAACTGTGAGATACCTGTGAGGTCATCTGTGAGGCACCTGTGAGGTCAACTGTGAGTAAGATAACACGTGATAGTGTACTAGATGGTTGAGGACCCACAGACGGCTGTTGAAGCGAAGATCACGGCTGACGTGAAAAGTGTTAAGGTGAAGGACCCAAAGCGCGTCGCTGCTGGTAAAAAGTTGGCTGAGATATCGAAAGCTGCGAAAGAAAAGAAAATGCGTGAAATGATAGTTAACGAAGAACAGGGTGGTGAGTGGAGCTATGGTTACATTGTCGGAACACTCGGTGTAATCATTGCTGGTGCTTCGCTATGGTACACAATTAGCAGTGAAAAAGAACCTGTGAGTACTGCACCAGCACCCGCGTCAGAGAGTCATAAAACTCGTCGTCCAGCGTTAGACACATTTGATTCTTGAACAAAACACACGACAATGTATATATGGCTGCGATCGATCGAAAAGAACTTATGAACGAATTGTACGATGCGCTACTTGTTACGACTGGTGCTGTGGCAGTGAGTATGATTTCTAAAAAGGCTTTGGGAGAACCATTGGGAACGCCAGAGACGGTGAGAGGCACAGTGAAACTTGCTGCAGCTGTTGGTGCAGGAACGCTGTTAGTAAAATGGGCGCAATCAAAAAAGTGGATACCGACAGATCTATTCAAATCAACGTAAGTTAATGGTGAGTGTTGTGGCTGGAGGGATATTTAATGCAGTGGCTTTTGCAGGCGCTGGCTTTATGTTTTCGAAGTTTAATCATTCAGGCTATGAAGCTGAGATGAAAAGGCACAACCATGCGTTGGAACAGCTAGCCAGTGCGAAAGAAGTGTGGTATGAGAATGAGGTCGCTAAGAAAGATAAGATCCAGCGTTTGCGACAACGGCTCTCTGACGCTAACGCTGACATCAATGACACAAACCACGCGTTGGAAGAACTTAGAAGCGTAATGACCATACGGTACAGCGGACGAGTGTTCACTGACCTCCCGAAGTTTGCGGATTACTACCAACCGAGTGCGGAAATGAAGGAATACCAATTATTGTTTGTTAGCGCGCTAGGTTTGGGTAGTGGAATAGCGGTGTGGGTACTAGTTCGATAAAAAAATGTTGGAGTAGTATAAGCGATGGACAAACTTATGAGGCAGATGAGTTATGGCTTGACAATTGACGAGATCGCGAGTGAGACGCAAACTGAGTGTGGAGACACCTTCAGAATTTACTACTGCTCGGATTGTGACGTTGTGAAAAACATGACTGACTGCGGTGGGTACGCGTGTCCAAAGTGTGGCGACGTCGAATGGGGCTACATTCAGAGTTATGGTGACATGAGACTCACGCGACTAAAAAGCGTTCACAAACGGTCTTGGTGGATGGGGAGGAGACTACGGAACGTTGTGAAGGGTGAGCACCTTGAGTTGATAAAAGAGGACTTCTTGAAAGTTGTCAATGTGTTGTACTCATGCAATTTGATAAAGGGTAGAAACGTCAGCAGATATGGATACTACATTATTAGGTTGTGTCATAGAAGACAACTCGAGACACTCAAAAGGGTGCTAGACCTCAAAGACGGGAAGGTGAAAGATAAGTTCGACGACAATTTGTTTGGGGTGGTGTACCCAAAGCTGGGATGGCGTGAAAGTGGTGATATTTATTACAACGAGTGGCTTAGGAAAAAAATTATCGGACTGTGAAAAACCCACTGACAAAAAGACGGGCGCGTAAGACGAGTGCAGCCGTTGTCAATTCACTAACAGATGAAGCGACCAACGTTCACGGCTTCTTTAGAGATCAAGAGGGACAACCTGTAGTCGAAGACCTCGCACCGTCAACGCATCTGTTGGATCGAGCACTGAGAGGGTTCACAAGGTCCTATGGAGTCGAAGTAATTGACGACAGAGACATCAATCAGGTAAACGCTAGTAGAAGTGCTGTCACTAACCTTTTGAGACGTGAGCTGGGTGAGACCAACGGAATGAAAGTGGTAGAGACAGTCAAGGTCACTTTTGAGAAAGTTTTAGAGCGTGATAAGACCACATACAAAACTGCCTACTTTAACAGCGAAACGTTCGTCGTCATTAACGAGCATGACATCGAGGGTGTCGCCAACCGTGGGTCGGAGCAGATTTTGACGCGGATAGCTGGGTGGTTATCTGAGGGGTCTGGATGGACTATCGACAAAATAGATGCACACTACGTTAATGTCGCTATTTACAGACCTTTGCATGGGAGTAGCTACATTGCGTTGCCAAAGGAGCTGTGCAACAGTATGAAGGGTCTGATAAACGTAAATAATGGGGATGACAACGAGTGCTTTAGATGGTGCCACCTAGCGCATAAGTTTCCTGTTGGAAAACACTCCGATAGAACGTCGAAGTACGCTAGGCATGTCGGTGAGTTGAATTATGACGGAATTGACTTCCCAGTCACACTCAAAGACTACAACAAGATCGAAAAGGCGAACGATATTAGCATAAATGTTTTTGGGTACGAAAATAAGCAACCATTCCCTGTGTACGTTTCTAAGGAGGCGTACCCTGACCATATGGACCTACTGTTGATAACTAATGACGTGGGCAACAAGCATTATGTGTATATTCGCGATTTCAACAAATTCATGTACCGTCAGACAGAGCATAAGGCTAGAAAACACTTTTGTAGGTATTGTTTACAGTGTTTTAGTCGTGAGGACGTGCTTGAACGCCATGTGGAAGTATGTTTGGTCATTAATGGGAAGCAAGCTATTAAAATGCCACAAAAAGGTACGAAAGTGAAATACGAGAATTTTAGTAGACAGCTAAACGTACCATTTGTGGTGTACGCAGACTTCGAGGCTATCACACAGAAGGTGCATGCGGCAACACCATCAAGCGAGTGTAGCTACACAAACGCTTATCAGAGACATGTTGACTGTGGTTATGGGTATAAACTGGTTTGTTGCTACGACAACGAGTATAGTAAGCCAGTGAAAGTGTACCGTGGTGAAAATGCAGTCAACAAGTTCATTGGGGAGATGTTAGAAATTGTTGAATATTGTAAAAAGACATCTGAGAGCCACTTTAACAAAGAAATGATACTGACTGATGACGATAAGAGGGACTTTGACGAGGCTAAAAGTTGTCATATTTGCAGTGTTGAGTACACTGGTGCTGACGTTAGAGTGAGAGACCACTGTCACGTGTCAGGCAAGTACAGAGGGTCTGCGCATCGTCAGTGTAACGTGAACTTTAAGTTGACTGATAAAATTCCTGTGATCTTTCATAACTTACGCGGCTACGATAGCCATTGCATTATGCAGGAGATTGGCAAGTTTGGCCAAGACATAAATGTGATACCAAACAACATGGAGAAGTACATGGCGTTCATGCTTGGAAAAAACTTGGTATTTTTGGACAGCTTTCAGTTCATGAGTAGTGGTCTAGACAACTTGGTGAGGAACCTATACCAAGGGACGCTTTCAAATACACGTCAGAAGTGTTTCGCGACGAGGGGTTGGCACTTATGACAAGAAAGGGGGTCTATCCCTACGATTATATGGACTCCTTTGATAAATTCGATGAATGCGAGCTACCCTCCAAAAAAGACTTCTACAGCGTTCTGAATGACGAGCACATTACGGAAGAAATGCATGAGCGCGCCATCGATGTGTGGGACTACTTCGACGTTGAAAGTATGGGTGGGTATCACGACCTGTATTTGAAAAGCGATGTGCTCTTGCTCGCCGACGTTTTTGAGAACTTTAGAAAGACATGTCATCGCGAGTATAAATTAGACCCTTGCCATTATTTCACGTCGCCTGGATTGGCTTGGGATGCCATGCTAAAGATGACTGGAGTAGAACTCGAATTATTGTCCGACATTGACATGTTCCAGTTCGTAGAAATGGGTATGCGTGGTGGTGTAAGCTACATATGCAACAGACATGGCGTGGCGAATAATAAGTACATGGAGGGGTACGATAAAGCGCAAGAGTCGAAGTATTTGATGTACCTTGACGCCAACAATTTGTACGGATGGGCAATGAGTCGAAGTCTACCTACGGGTGGCTTCAAGTGGTTGACTGAGAAAGAAATAAAAAAGGTTAATCTATGCGACTATCACAACAACAGCAAAAAGGGCTTACTGCTTGAAGTCGACTTGGAGTATCCAGCTCATTTGCATGACCTACACAACGACTACCCGCGGTGGCTCCTGAAAAGATGGAGATAACTGTCGACATGTTGTCAGAGTACTGCACGAAAATCAAAAATAAGTTTAATGTGAGTGTTGGTGGTGTGAAGAAGCTGGTGACTAATTTGATGGACAAAAAAAAGTACGTGTGTCACTATAGAAATCTGCAGTTGTACATGGATCTTGGATTGAAAATCAAAAAGGTGCATAGGGTCCTACAATTTGATCAGTCCAAGTGGTTGGGCAAGTACATTGACTTTAACACAGTCAAAAGAACTGCGGCTAAGAACGCTTTCGAGAAGGATTTCTTCAAGTTGATGAATAACAGTGTGTTCGGAAAAACGATGGAGAACTTGAGGAAGCGTGTGGACGTAAGATTAGTGACCACTGCGGAGAAATTTAAAAAGCTTGTCTCAAAGCCGACGTTTGTGTCTTGCAAGATATTTAGCGAGAACTTAGTCGCTGTCCACAAAGTTAAAGAAACGCTGACATTAAATAGACCCGCATATGTGGGTATGTGCATACTAGACTTGAGTAAAACGCTGATGTACAATTTTCACTATAATTATATTATGAAAAAGTACTCTAGCGACACCTGCAGATTGCACTTCACCGACACTGACAGTCTGTTGTACTCAATCAAAACTGACGACGTTTATTCCGACTTTATGATGGAGTGCGAAAAGTTCGACAATAGCGACTACCCCGCAGACAGCCCATTCGCTTTTAAAGAGAATAAGAAAGTTATTGGGAAGATGAAGGACGAGTGCGCTGGAACGCCAATTATTGAGTTCGTTGGGTTGCGCAGTAAAATGTACAGCTATTTGAAAGAAGATGGAGGTGGTGGGAAAACCGCTAAAGGTATCAGAAAGAATATAATTAAAAAAGTGATCAGACACGAAGATTACAAAAGTGTGTTACTCGAGCAGAAACAGTTGCGACACACAATGAAGACCATTAGAAGTGTCAAACATCAGCTAGGTAGTTACGAAATTAATAAAGTGTCGCTATCCTGTTTTGATGACAAACGATACCTTTTAGAAAATGGCATTGACTCCTACGCATATGGTCACAAAAACATTGAAGCGAGAGACACCACTGAAAATAGTGAGCAAACGGACTAATTCGCAAAACGACTGGCTATTTGTTAGTCAATGTTGTTAGCCAATCAAAAGAGCACCATTTCGCTATCAATTTGGATAAAACACCACTAGAGTCAAAATCTGGTGGTTTTTTTTTCGCGCGTGAATTGAGAGCAGCAGAACGCGTCTGTTGTAGTTTGTTGAACAAAAATGCGAAAATGTTGAAATGACACTTTCTATTTTTTTTAATATGTGAAAATGATGAAGTGACACATTCTATTTTTTTAAATATGCGAAAATGTTGAAATGACACTTTCTATTTTCCCTAAATGTAATTTGACATAAATTTGCGAAAATGTTGAAACGACACTTTCTATTTTTAAATGTGGCTGAAATAATACCAAATTTAGCGAGAGTCATAATTTGGTATTGTTTCGTTAGTCTCGCATGTGTTTGACATCAATTTAGTAGAAAACGTGGGAGGGGTGTCTAGCTTGACTAACGATTGCTGTAGTAGTATAGCAGGTGGGGCTACGAGCTTATTCGATGTTAATCGTAAATATAATACCAAAACATTGCCAAATTTGTCGAGTCGTGACTTGGCACAAATTTGGTGATGTTTTGGTATTTATATTAACGGTTGACGTCGATTGGGCTCGCAGCCCCACCTGCTATACTACTATATATATATATATATATATAGATATAGATATAGATATAGATATATAGATATAGTTATAGATGATATAGATATAGATATAGATATAGATATAGATATAGATATAGATATATAGCCATAGATATAGATATAGATAGCCTAGTCTAAATATATATATATAGAGAGAGAGAGCCTATATAGTCTATATATAAAAAGTATATAGAAAAATGCGAAAAATGCAACTTCAAGGCCTTCCGGCTGGAATTGAACCCGCGACCCTGCATTACCACCATTATCCCGGCATTACCACCATATATACAGAACTCGTGACTAGGCTCTCGGCAACGGCTTCCGTAGCTCAGTGGTCAGAGCACTGCACTAGCATCGCAGGGTCGCGGGTTCAATTCATGCAGCCGGAAGGCCTTGAAGTTGCATTTTTCGCAAGTGCATGGTCCCGGTTTGGTCTTAAAATGTATGTATCCAACACTCGAAATTTTTCTTCACCATAAATCCTTTCAACATGTAGTTTGATCGAGTGAAATGCCAAATATTACCTATAATATACCCAGAATCTTATCCCGGCATTACCACCATATATACAGAACTCGTGACTAGGCTCTCGGCAACGGCTTCCGTAGCGGTCAGAGCACTGCACTAGCATCGCAGGTCATACAGCCGGAAGGCCTTGAAGTTGCATTTTTCGCAACTGGTCCCGGTTTGGTCTTAAAATGTATGTATCCAACACTCGAAATTTTCCTTCACCATAAATCCTTTCAACATGTAGTTTGATCGAGTGAAATGCCAAATATTACCTATAATATACCCAGAATCTTATCCCGGCATTACCACCATATATACAGAACTCGTGACTAGGCTCTCGGCAACGGCTTCCGTAGCTCAGTGGTCAGAGCACTGCACTAGCATCGCAGGGTCGCGGGTTCAATTCATGCAGCCGGAAGGCCTTGAAGTTGCATTTTCCGCAACTGGTCCCGGTTTGGTCTTAAAATGTATGTATCCAACACTCGAAATTTTCCTTCACCATAAATCCTTTCAACATGTAGTTTGTCGAGTGAAATGCCAAATATTACCTATATATATATATATATATATATATATATATATATAGTTCAATCTACAGACACGTGTTTCATGCTCATCAGTGTAGCTTGGAACAATCTGGATGAGTCTGGCCGGACTATTATACACTTACGATCGTCATTGACAACCGCTTGTGGAATAGCGGCGATCAGAACATCCAGATAGCGTGAAGTGCGCATGGGGCCAGAGCGCTCAAACTGCCACAATGGTAGCGAACGTTGCATTATTGCTGAAGGACACCCACGCTACTTCATTGTATATTTTGTAGATTGTAATATATATATATATATATATATATATATATATATATACTGCCATGATTTTTAGGAACGAAATACTGACGTTTCCATAATATACTGTGATTGGTCTGGAAGTCTTTTGGATAGAATAGGTAAACGTTTTGGCCTACTGGAACGAGATTTTGGGTTAAGAGGTTTTCCGAGGGTAAGGAATGCCATGGTAATGCTTTGGAGCATCAATGACGTCATTAAAATGGTGCGATGTGATTGGTCGAGAAGTGTTTTGGACAGATCAACGAAATAATTGACCCAATGGGACGAGATTTGGGGAATAAAGAAAGTGTAGTGGTTAATGTGTTGGGTTGCGAAAGTATCTAGAGACTACTTCGTAGTGTGATGGTTAGTGTGTTGGGGTTTGGACGTATCTAGAGACCACTTTGTTGTGTGGTTAGAGACTACATCGTAGTGTGGTGGTTAATGTGTTGGGGTTAGCCGTGTTGGGTTGTGGTGCGGAGGATCTAGAGTTCGATTCCCGCCCGGCGACTATTTTGTATTTTTCTTTAATTTTTTTTCTTGTTCGTTCTTTTTTTTCTTTCTTTTAGGGTTAGTATTAAAATTAGGGGGTTAGCATTAAAATTTGCGTTAGGCTTAGTATAAAAATGTTTATAAGGGTTAGTGTTAATGAAATAGACTTTCGACAAAAAATCGGTCCCAGGTTTTTCTCTGGAATTGATGGCGCGACCGTAAATGATGTTTGTTTGTTACATATGTGATCATGTGCTGGTATATATCTACCAATGAAAGCGTGTCTCACGCATGTAAAAATAGAGGTACATAACAATGACATATTACTATCACTGATCTCGAAAGAAGACTGTATCGAGCAACCTATTGTCCTCCGATGCCAGAAAATGAAGCCCTAAAAATTTGACAGGCGTCATTACTAATGGACCAAAGTCGCAGTAAATCTGTAGGCAGGTCATGAATCGTTGTGCCCAATGTCTTCTGGTCCTCTTTATATATAGTAAAATTATTTTATTTTGTGGATGGTAAGAGCACTAATCCAACAAAAACCCTCATAGGATCCTCAGTACGTTGGTCCTTTAGTAATGGCGGACTTCCGGCTTCATTTTCTGAACAATAGTTGCTCGATCCAGTCTTCTTTCTAGATCAGTGATTAATAAGTGACAGCTCATTTCTAGCGTTACCCCAACATTTAGTTAATGCAACATTCATGCATTTTGATATTCTAGGTGATTTAACAAAAACTTAAGTGGATAACGTGATATTTAAGGTAGTTTAAGGGATTTAGTATTCAAGGTCACTGACCCTATAGTAATAGCGGTACATCAAAGAGAATCGACCTCAAGCTAAAAAATAATGCCGGTACATCAGCACTTATTTGCATAGGATCAGACAACATACCCTTTATCTCTACCTCGGCTGGAAACGTGCACTTATAGGTACGATATCTGGAATTCTACTGTCGCGTAAATTTGCACGTCGTGCGTAAATAAAACGTAAATTTGTATATATGTAAAAGTTCGTAAGCAATTTCCACGTTACGTTTTCAGACGTACGTACAAATTTACACGACAGTGGAATTCTTAACCATAATTAGTTAATTTATGTAAAATAATTATATGATCAACCAACCTCGTTCCCAGGGCATTTTGCCTCCACGGTGGAAGGTCGGCGAAAAATAGCCCTGGGATCGGCTGGTCACATGACACCCTGAATTTCTGGGTGTTTAGATATGATAATTTTTGTGGGACCTGAATAATTGAGAAATATTCAATGCTCTTCGAGAGTTTTTCATGTCAGCATTCGTCGGCATAAAAGCAGCTAACAAGCTTAATAATCCACCATACATCTATGGTTATCTCTTACAAAAGGTATGAAGAAGCATATATCCCAATTTAGCGAAAGCTATCACTTCTAATTTGCTATAACATTTGAAGACAGCATTCAGATTTAGATGAATAAATTATACTCGGCTGAATTAATTGAGTTTAGTATGACAAGCCAATCGCATTATAGAATGGACCAGCCGATCCCAGGGCCATTTTTGCCGACCTTCCGCAGTGGAGGCAAAATGCCCTGGGTACGAGGTTGAAGATCAAAGCTTTGGAGACATCAATTAAAATCACGCCATTCATTCATTTAATAGTTGTCGATATGTATTCGTAAATCATAATTAATGATGTTGGTGGTTTGAGAGTATATTATTAACTATAATAATTGAGAGCTCATGTACCAATCGGTCGTCTGCTTTACACAGCTATAAGTTTGGTAATTAGTTTTCCACATATCGGGAAAAATACCATTTTTTACACGGAAATAGCTAAAACGAACTCAAAAGGACCTTTCTGTTTGTCTGGTCTTTATTTTTGGTTATAGCCAGTTAGGGCGGTTTTAATTTCTACAATACAATAAACTTTATTTAAAGAGGGTTTAAAATATTGCATAGCCAATATACCTGGTAAGTCAAAGACTTATCTTCCCCAGGGCCCTCACTATTTAAGTTAAAAATACAAAGTGAAAATATTTACAAAAGGTAGTAAAAATAACAAAATAAAATATACTAATATTAATTAGTAGCTATAAAATAATTTCTTAAGTATTTCTTCTTAAAATCATTTAGGGATACACTTTCTCTAATGTTTGAACTTAATGTGTTCCATATCTTTACACTGCTATATCCAAAAGTTTTTATATATATTTGTTTATGTTTCCCTGGAGGTAAGTACAGGTCATTTGCAGAACTCGATCTAGTTGTTCTTGAATGGACTTGCCTGACAAACCTAAACATATTGGTCATATATTCCGGACCTAAATTATTAAGACTTTTAAAGACCATAATTGCTTTACGATAATCAATACGATCCACAATATAGGCATCCATTTTAGTGTCAAAAACATGTCCTTACTAGGGTAACGATTGTCTGTGATATCTATATTCTGGATTCTTATATGCTAAAGCAGTAGGGGAACGTATTATGTTTGACGGCATAAAGTTTTTAGAGATTTTCCACAATTAACGTGCATGGATTATTAATATAATAATACCATTTTTACCTTATATACACCATTTTCCCATTATATATAGAAACAATGGCTCGAGCAATTTTGATATTTGCGTGTATTCTCATTCATCTTGTTGGGGGTGTCTCTGCCGAAACCTACCTGGAATGCTACATGAAGTTTTCAGATTATTACAAGGAGACCTGTAGTGGGAACAACGATGTTTCTCCACAGATTTCTGGTGTCGTTTGTATCCAGGACGAGGGAGAATACTGTGTGAATAAATGCTCGAGTGAAACTCAAAACCGATGACGAGCGTCTGAATCGGATGACTTACGGAAAAGAGAAATAGAGAAAATAAAGAACATCCTGGCAAGTTTGAGCTAAAAAAACACTACTATATATACCTGTACATGTAGCTTTTAAGGATACTATTACTATACGTTTTTAGCCTAAGTTGGAAAATGTGAATAATATCATGTAGTTCAGTTCATTTTTGATTTTCGCCAAAATAAATGCCTCGATCCAGTAAGGGGAACTCTAGTCAACTCTAGTTAAATAAAAGGCCTTTTAGTATAATGTTTAGAAATGTTAATAGTTTTACGATATCTGCTCTTGTACTCGAGAAATAACGTTTTAATTATTCTCGTATTTTATGATTCTGGACGCCGCCATTTTAGAGTTAGCTCGACGAGACTCATATTATATTTCCATGAATCCAGAGTCGCGTTGCTAGAGTCGCGTAGATTTCGCTAGCGAGAAGAAGATTGAGATATATTTCAAATAACTAAGCAATGAAACAGAATCAACAATCATAGATTTCGCTAGCGAGGAGTACACACTGCTGTAGTGAATGTGGGAGAGCTTGGAGTATAGACAGACGATACATGAACGATCGTCAAGCTCGTATCTCTCGGACAGGAATCGAACATGTAACCTTCTGATTGCCGGTGAGACGCTCTAACCATTGAGCCACCGAGACTTAAATCTCAGATGGAGAGCGAAGGTTACAAATAAAAGTACTGGTTCGATTGATATATATGTACGCCCTGCGCCTACTGTATGTGGCAGTCACTATACATATTGGTAATGTTTGGATGTGTTAATATACACATGCTGTATAGTGAATGTGGGAGAAGCTTGGAGTAGACAGACGATACATGGACGATCGTCAAAAAATATATAGTAGTGACTGCCACATAGGCAGTACATCATTGTATAACCTTCGCTCTCCATCTGAGTCTCGGTTAGAGCGTCTTACCGGCAATCAGAAGGTTCTGAGTCTCGGTTAGAGCGTCTCACCGGCAATCAGAAGGTTACAGGTTAGATTCCTGTCCGGAACTTAGAATCATTTTTCTGGGATACGAGCTTGACGATCGTCCATGTATCGTCAATGAAACAGAATCAACAACCATAGATTTTGCAGTAGCGAGAAGACGATTATTTCGCCAGCGAGGAGACGATATATATTTCAAATAACTAAGCAATGAAACAGAATTTTGCTAGCGATCATGAGATATAATCAACGATCATGAGATATATTTCAAATAACTATAACTGGCAATGAAACAGAATCAACAACCAGGAGACGATTGAGATATATTTCAACGAACTATAAGCAATGAAATAGAATCAACAACCTCCATGAATATTTGTCCTGCAATGTGTGATAACATTTAACATTGAGTTAGTAGAACGCCGCTTATGATTGGCGATGGCCGATCGAGCATGCGCGGGAATCACTAAAACGTTCAACCTTCCGTAACGAGAACGTTATTTTTAATCAACGAAATAAAGCTTGCTTTTCATTTTTTTGTGTCTTATTCTATGTTATGAAAGAAATGGTTCATGGTTTGGCGTTCTTCGTCGAGTTAGGGATATACTGGGGAAGTTGGGAGAGCACGAAGAAATTAGCCCAGTATAAAGTTGCTTTCGCGGTCATATCGCCTTGAGCATGCATGAACCATTTCTTAATTTCCGATTGACAAATGTATACTGATAATTTTCAGCTATAATACTATATAGTATTGCAGGTATGGCATATACCAATGCTATATATATACTATAGTATTAAGTCATTTTCAATATGTATCACTAAAGTCATTATATGCACCATAAGTCATTTTCAATATGTTCTAGGGAATTCCACATGAAATCAATCTCTCATGGTAACTGAAAAATAATATAGTGCCAATACAATACAACATACTTCTTTCATTCAGGTATATCGTATATAGTTGTTTAGTAAATTTATGTCAGTAAAAAATTGTTTACAGTTTGGGGTTTTTCTCTAAACAAAATTGAAAATTAGACAAAATGGAGGAGAACTTAATGTCAACTCGAATTCTAGTCGTTTATAGCTTTAAAGTTCTAAGCATCACGACTTGTTTAATCTTTGATCTACATGATCGTTCTGGAACACATTCCGAAATTTGCATTTCCGTTGAAATTTTATATATTTTATCACATCCTCTTCAATCAATGTGTTTCCTAACTTTTCAAAATTCTGACATTTCGGCCACTTCGCCTCTCGATGCTTTTGTGCCGAATGTGCTTTCAGAACTGATAAGGTGAGTCATGTATTATTAAATAATTACTTTTTCAAAAATGTTTATACTAACTATTTTTAAAATTTCGTAATTAAAAATTATGAATAAATATGAAAGCTGCTAAGTTCTCAAAAGAACTGGATACAATATTGAAAAGGAGAAATAAGAGAACTTCAATGTGTCGAAAAATACTTAAGTAAGAGTACTTTCATGATGGACGACATTTCGGACGATCTTATTGAAGTTCTCTTATTTCTTCTTTTCTAATTAATATTATGTATCGAGATATATTGTGAAAGTAAATAATGTTTAAGTATAGCCAATGATTAGGTTAAGAAGAGTTATTGTCGATAATTAATTACCGCGACATGACGAATCCGGGAAATTCTTTAGCGTCGGTTATCGACTGCCAATCCTGCTCTAGTCTTGTTCAAATTACATACAGGACATGCAGCCATCAGATCATGGTATCCCTTCGATTAC
Source organism: Chrysogorgia sp. JL179-B06 (assembly GCA_035772405.1). Lineage (NCBI taxonomy): Eukaryota > Metazoa > Cnidaria > Anthozoa > Scleralcyonacea > Chrysogorgiidae > Chrysogorgia > Chrysogorgia sp. JL179-B06. The sequence continues at coordinate 1,600,900 of JAYKKM010000054.1, read as the reverse complement.
CTGGCATTCTGGACATACGTTTCCCACCCACCATAATAAAAATTATATATATATATATATAAATCAACGTCAAGATCAAATAAAATTTATTTCAGCAGGGTAACCTACTTCAGTGATGACTCACTGTTATGAACGAGCGCCCTGCGATGCAAAACCAAATACCACCCGCTCGAAAACCAAATACCACGTACGCGCGTAAATCAAAACGAGCCTGTCAACAATGGTGGAACAAGAAGACTTTCAAGACAGTATTCAAGATTGTTTCGGTATATTATAAAATTTATAAACCCTCCGGATGGCAGTACAAAGAATGTTTCGGAACTCTTTTTTTAACTAGAAACGTGTTGCGTCCTGTCGCGAACGTCACGAGGAAGTTAAAAAACGCGTGAGACACGCGTGTAAATGTAGTCAAGAAGCTGGCAGCCCTGCTGGAAATACTTTTTCTGTAAACTTTTTTCTAGTACATAATGCACAACTATATTGGACTAAAGTGCTTAAGGAAGCCTAATAAAAATTTCAGAGTTAAACTGAGCTATAAACTTCATCTTAAAGTGTGCAACAAAAAAATTCACCAAAAGAAACGCAAGATATTTGCGTTTATTTTCGGGCTTTTTAGGCGTGTGACGTCATAAAATTTCCCGATTACCAGTAAATTTCCCGCCAAATTAGCAACAAGCTCGCCTTTTTATTGCTAACGAGCTTGTAACACCCCCATAGTGACTTTCTAAATTTTTATTACATGCTAAATTGAATATCATGGCTAGAAAGAGCGTATTTAAGTTAGTAAAGACGCGGAGTTTGATGAGAATCGGATGAACAAAGCGGTAGATACGAGTGATGAAGTTTGTTTCGACTATAGAGATTTGTATGTAGTATTTAAAACACGAGAAGGAGCGTTTTATCATATTTAAAATGCGAGCGCGCAGCGCGAGCATTTTATAGATATGATAAAACGCGAGTTCGAGTGTTTTAAATAGCTTCAAAAACAATTGATTGTAATCACTAGGGAGTGTACTGGTTTTTATTTTCTATCAGAGGTAAATTGGGTTGATGTATGAAATGCAAATTAGCAGGAATTTTATATAATGTTCGTAAAGACTTTATATAATTTTCATGCTGATTAGTATTCATGGCTTTTATCAGGTATAAAAGCCTCGCGCGTGACTAATTGGACAATTTGGAATATTAATGAGTATTAATGAGTTTTTGAAATATAATATAACAATAATAATAATAATAATAAAAGACGTATTATGAGCATTATACAATAGTCTCAATGCTCTTACAACAATATATTCTTAATTTTACTTATAAAACTAATTACAGTTACTTTATAAGACAAAGCTAGCCCACTACATATATTACCACTATGAACAAAAAACCATTAATTTTAAAAAAGAAATTAAAGTCTTAAGTGCTGACTTAAAATAATAGGCTGTTGACACATATATAGGTTGTTGACTGCAGCTGAAGCAGTAGGAGGGGAACAATATTGTTTACAAGAAACGAAATAGTCATCATTTATTCATGATATAATATAATAATAAAGACGTATTAGGTCATTAGGAGCATTATACAATAGTCTCAATGCTCTTACAACAATATATTCTTAATGTTACTTATAAAACTAATTACAGTTTCATTATAAGATAAAGCCTACTACATATATTACCACTATGAACAAAAAAAAGAAAAGTCTTAAGTGCTGACTTAAAACTACTTAAAATATCAAACCTTCTAATTTCCTGCATGGTAATGAATTCCACAGTTTTGGTGCCGCAACCGAGAACGCTCTGTCTCCATGAGTCACCGTTTTGGATTTTGGCTCAAGTAGCAGATTTCGGTCAGATGATCTCAAAGCACGAGTAGGTTTATATTTAGTTGGCAAATCAGTAATATAAACAGGCGCCTGGCCATGCAAAGCCTGGAAAGTAATTATTAGTATCTTAAATACAATCCTTGATCTCACCGGCAACCAGTGAAGATTACGAAGCTCAGGGGAGATATATGCTCCGATTTTTTAACCCCTGTAACAAGTCTAGCAGCTGTATTTTGAATTCGCTGTAACTTGCTCAATTCAGGTTCTGGTAAGCCATATAGGATGCTATTACAGCTGTCAAGTTTTGATGTTATGAATGCATGCACCAACTTCTCACAGTCCTTTTTACTCAAATATTTCCTGATCTTGCCGATATTTCTGATAGCAAAAGTGGCCGATTTACAAATGTTACGGAATATATGGAATATATTATATATTATATATATCATATTTCCAATATGGGATATATTTTGGCTTGGAGGGCAAGCGCTCGCCCTCCAAGCCAAAATCCAATACAAATCTCTATAGTCGACACAAACTTTCATCACTCATACAGTATATATCTACCGCTTTGTTCATCCGACTCTCATCAAACTCCACGTCTTTACTAACTTAAGTACGCTCTTTCTAGCCATGATATTCAATTTGTCCTGCAATAAAAATTTAGAAAGTCACCATGGGGGTGTTACAAGGCTTGTCAAGTCATTGCCGCACGAGACAGACGAAGGGAAATTGGGGCCAGCTAGCCTTTTGATCGGCTTATTATTGACATCTAGAAATCACTAGAAATATATTATAGTTTTTATAGTTACCCAGTTATGGAATCAAAAAATCTAAAGCTAGGTTACTTAGTGTACTGCGAATATAGTACGTGTAGGAAGACTAACATTTCATTCGAAGGCCCTTCGTAGCTAGAGAATGAAACACAAGGTCTGTACAAAAGGAACAAGGGTAGGATTATTTTGCCGTAAAGACCGACCAAACGAGGCCAATAAGGTTTTTATTTTTTAAATTTCTCACATTTCCTCAAATTTTCGTATTTTTTTTAAATATTTTCAGCGGTTCCGTAATGACCTGTCTTTACCTGTTTTTAAAGACCGCTCAGGAACCAATCAGATTGCAGGAAAGCTGCGTTAATACGGCTCACGAACGAAACCTTATAATAAACGTGCATAATATCCATCAGCAGCATGTCTGACGGCATAGAATAATAGGATTTCCGTTTTGTCTTCTCAGGAAGGAGAATCTCTATTTCCAGGTTGCGGATTGTCATCGATCCGAATTCTTGATCAGATGACTATGCGATTAATTCGCAAAAAACAACAGTCTAAAACACGTTTTCCGGACATTTATAACACCAGTGAATCATAAGAAGAATTTGGTCGCATAGAAATGATTTACATAGTATTAAATGTATACGGCAATCGGAAAAATCTTGTTATGTAGATGCATGCAAAAATATAATAATAATAATAATAATAAACGGAAGGTGCAAGAAACTAAAGTCAAAATTATTACTTTTTCCAAATGTTTAAATATCATCATGAGCCTGGATCTAGCAACAAATAGTCCGGCATGAGTTTACCTCTTAAAAGCATGTGCAATTCTTGTAAATATATTATAGTTAGTATATAGTAGGAAACACGGCTCGCTGGAAGAGCATTAATTGTAAAAATAAAGCGATTTTTCCGTGTTAAAATAAAGTTTATGTATGTATGTATGTATTCCAAATTCCGCGTTTTATCCCCAATTCCGCGTTGTATCCAAATTCCGCATGTTATCCCCATTTCCGCGTTTTATTCCAAATTCCGCGTTTTATTCCAAATTCCGCATTTTATCCCCAATTCCGCGTTTTATTCCAAATTCCGCGTTTTATCCCCAATTCCGCGTTTTATTCCAAATTCCGCGTTTTATCCCCAATTCCGCATTTTATCCCCAATTCCGCCATTCCGTTTCCGCCATTCCGCTTCCGCGTTTTATCCTTACCCACAATAATGCGTACCAGAGGAAAAACCTCCAAATCAAAAATTTAATAACATTAAGCATATAATCGTTGACTTTGATAAATAATATTAGTTTGACTGGATAACCCAGGCAGTAATTGTATTCTAAAAAACTTCCTTATATTCTCAAATAAATAGTTTTAAGGCAATTATTAACACATTTTAGTAACTGTACTTGATTACTAATGACGTCATAATTACGTCAGATTTTGTTGTCATGGCAATAAAAGTGTAACATATATTAGTAATTACTCGGGCCCGTTTGTTATTATTGTTTCAGCAATGTGGCTGATAATTGTGTTGATCGTGAATACCGTCACTAGACCTATACTAAAAGATGATGAGCGATTTCGAAACGGGTTGGTTCCATTTCAATGAGACTATAATGAACAAGACGCCCGCTAGGATACAAGCGTCTGCACGCAGGCTAGCTAGGCGTTATATAACTCGGGCTACTTTTAGGAACATGGCGCGCATATTGCCTGCGGAGATGGGTATGCATTGGTGGCATGTTAGACAGTTTGACTGATTAGAAAACCCGCTCACTTGTCTTATATTACAAAGGATAATTTTTAATGCATTGATTTCTGTAATCAGGCACTGAAGGCATTGTGCAGCGCTCGTTTAAAGTGGGAAACTTTTAGAATCAAGTTCATGGGCTAGAAGAGGTCGAAGAAAAATCAGGCGTCTACACGCAAGCCAGGCAAACCCCCCCCCCCCAGGCAAGCCCCCCCCTGTAGAACACCTGACACGCAGACGAAATTTAATGTAAACACTAAACACGCTAGCCTCCTCCACAGGCAACTCTGTGGCTTCTTTTTCCCGAGTCAAATAGCTTCCAACGCTGTTTTTGCCATTTCAATCCCTTCACAATCCCTATACTAATCCCTATACAATCCCAGCCAAAACATAGCCTGCGTGCAGACCCCAAGTTGCCTGCGGAGGAGGCTATAAACACGCGGCAATGCTATTTTTTCTAATATCTATAGTGTTCGATTGAAGGTCTTCGTGTGTCAAAATTTATATAAAAATGAACGGCAAGGTATACGAAACATATCTGTTACGAAATTACAACGGTTTAATGGACATAAAAGCATTAAATCATCGGGTAAACGTCGAATAGATCTTGAAGCCATTTCCTTTGATTTTAAAGACGAGTTTTGGGTACTTTAATCGCTTACACATTTTCTAGTATAAGTATAACATCTGATCTTCACATTTTAAGTAGACGAAACCTACAGCGTTCGATTCGCCAGATTCAAGTGATCATTTCGATATAGACTGTTGATTTAAATCGGACAAAAACATAACGTTTTATAATGATAAATATTACGGAGTTTCACGGGATAAATCGGGATAAATGACAACACAGCATAATAATATTCCCTGTCCTGCGGAAGCTATCCATTCCGTCTTCATGATTGATCTCTCATCTGCGTTTCTCATCTTGGAGAGAATCTTTGCAATGGTTTACAGGTCTCGGTAAACGTTTTCAATTGCGATTCATTGCCAATAAAACGAAAGTCCGCGATCGGCGTGTGCGTTTGTAAGCATTGTGAGCGTATTCAAGAACAAAGATACTTCCCAGCCACATAACTGACTTCGAACACTTGCAAGTAATCGCTGGTAAAAACACTTCCCTTCGAAAACAAAGAAGACACATGACATGCATAGATATTAATACAGTCACATGCCTCAGTGCGCGTACAACGATTGAGACGCCTGGGTATACAAGGCAGTGCCTCAGTTTCGCAAAGCCTGTTGGGGCCATATCTCGACCAAAAAAATAACAAAAAAGACACTGAAACCTAGACTCGGCTACCACAGTAGCCCGAGTAATTACCAAGTTAGTTATGATGCCATACTTGGACTCGGTAATTCCAAATCTGTTTTCAGAATTGAAATCGAGTAAATATTGATCGAGATAACATTCATAGTACATAAATAAGGACATAAAAAGATTTTTACGAAGGGTATTGACTCAGTAATTCCAAACATGGATGGGGAAAATCCCGCAGGGGGGCTAGGATGAAACTCTAGGGGCCGGTATTAGGGTTATGATTGGGATTACGACCTTCCTGAACTAGGAACTCCAGATCGACCGAGCTCTGTCCAAAGTACAGTCCAGTATTTAAAGAGTGTTTCATCACATATTCGGCGGCGAGCGGAGATGAGACCCTGGGTGGTACTGATCTCATGAATTATTAATGAGTTGAGATGATAAATGTTATGTGCCAAATTGCACACGCAGGCAATCGCGGTTGGTAAAAGCAAAGAAGCAGTCAACAAAACATCTTCTTAATTTCCACTCGCTATACTTTTATCTCGCGATCTACTTTTTTCGATCAAAATAAGTCTCGCGATCTGGCAGTTTGATTGCCATTTAAATCGCGCGATTTTAGGGCCAAAATTGAATTCGTAAACAAAATGGTATTTAACAAAATGGTACTTCAAACTGATATTTTGCCAGGCTTTTTTCTTATTATTTTCCTTGAAAACACGAAGTGACGTGTTCCAGATGCGAGAATTGTCCTGGAAACATTGATTCAAGAGGTCCAGGACTCCAGATCGAACGGAAGTGGCTCTACCGCCTCTAGTGTTGGCAAAGTCTGAAGATTCAATAACAGCTTGATCACCATCATCGTCGTAATTTCCTTCAGGTATATTCTGACTTTGTTGTAACTGATATACACGGATCAATTCGTCGATGTTCAAAGGAGCATAAGCCATTTTGGTGGTGCAAGATTAGAACGCGCTTGCACGATCGACAAAGTAGGAATCTTTCCCACTCTCGATTGCTAATTTGAGCCAGAGATCTGTCATTGAGACAACCCTCAAACGATCGAAAAAAGTAGATCGCGAGATAAAAATAGCGAGTGGAAATTAAGCTTTACTTAGTTATAGATCTTATGCGACAAATTACCAATAAACCTTACTTCTAAAGTTCTGTTAAAGAGTTTTATTTTTAAAGCTGTAGCGAGCTATAGCACCAAATAGCTTTGACGACGTAATAAAGAATCTGTATCCTAACCAGTGATTCTAACAACCAATCAAATTCGTCATAAAAAAGTGTGATGATACAATATATAGCAAAGCTGTGAAAATGCGAGATAGGATTTTACTCACGTAATCTGACAGTTCATCCAAACTTTATATGGGCGTTTTACCCCAACTCTAATCATGAACACACGTCATTTGATTGCATTTTACTTTATCAATCAACACTCATTAAATGACAGTAAAATAATATAATCTTGATATGGGATTACGTTTCACAAGAGTAAAGATATAAGGTAAAAAAATAGAGATATAAAGTACGTTTGCGTCAAGCTCAACATAAAGAAACTGATAACCGCTTGTCGTCGTTTGGTGGAGTTGTTGTGCAACATTGTTTCATAAACTGTACAGGTGAGGAGCTATCATGTGACAAGGCGTCAGGCGAATATAAAACATTATTACAAATAGAGCAACACTTACACGTTTGGTCGATGTTTATCAATAAATATACAGAAAGTTTAACATAACCTGATACGACTGTACACAAAAGCAAAAATCAAATTTGATCATTATTTATAGTCACACAACACTACGCTCAAACTGAAAGGATTTTGAGTATAATACTACAAGAAATGTAATGGTGAAAGAACCACATGGCATCTGTATTGTAATTGCCTATAGGCTAGCTAGTATAATAAACGGGGCTCTTACTCTTTACTAAACAGAAGTGATACTTTACTTTTAGTTTAACGTACACTGCGATATATATGATATATATATATATATATATATATATATATATATATACAATGATGTATTGTTCGATTGATATATATATATACTACCTGCGTAGATATATGTAATATATATGTATATATAAATAAATATATATATATATATATATATACTACGTATATATTTGCTACGTATTATTATATATATATATATATATATATACAGTAAAAGTGCGCAATGCACACTGAGTTGTTATAGACTATAACATTCTTGATGGTTTATAATTTATGCAGGTGTGGTATTGACTGTGATGAGTATATATATATATATATATATATATATATTCATATATTTATATATATTTATATATGGTTTAGAGCGTCTAACCGACAATCAGAAGGTTACACGGTTCAATTCCTGTTCGGGATTTTTTCTGAGGATATGAGCATGACGATCGTCCATGTATCGTCTGTCTACTCCAAGCTCTCCCATATAACCATATTCACTACATACAACACACACACACACACACACACACACATATATATATATATAATATATATATATATATATATATATATATATATATATATAAATATATATATATATTATATATATATCGCAGTGTACGTTCAACTAAAAGCAAAGTATCACTTCTGTTTAGTAAAGACTAAAAGCCCCATTTATTATACTAGGCAATTACAATACAGATGCCATGTGGTTCTTTCACCATTAAATTTCTTGTAGTATTATACTCAAAATCCTTTAGACCAAAGCCGACTCACTGCTGGACGGAATTCATGGATTTTCAAAAATTCGTCTCCCTGCTTTTTAACACGCAGATTGTGTATCGTCGTTATCTACTGACACTGCTGCCTGTAATCTGGCTAAATCTGGCTAAGATGATGTGTTTGCACCAATTTGTATAAACAATATATTATTATATTTCAAATAGCTTTCAACAAGCTTATAAACAACCTGTTAAAGATTCAGATATTAGATTGTTGTCAGCACTTGTAGCAAGTCCACAGCAGGCTTGCGGTTTTTCGACTGTGTATCCCACGCCGCGGTAGCAAACGTTTAGTTATTAAGTTATCTTTCTTAAATGCCGCATAATCATTATATACTATAGGATATATATATATATATATATATATATATATATATATATATATATATATATATATATATATATATATATATATATATATATATATATATATATATATATATATATATATATATATATATATATATATATATATATATATATATATATAGCTGAAATGACAAAACATAATTGCAGTGTCTGGCTATCATCAGCAACTGTGGACAGCTGTTTCGCTCTCTTCACAGTCAACACTGTAGTGACGAGCTCCAAGAGAGCGAAACAGCTGTCCACAGTTGCTGATGCTAATGGTAGCCAGACACTGCAATTTATGTTTTGTCATTAAAGCCAGTAAAAGTGCACAATGCACACTGAGTTGTTATAGAAGTGGTTAGAGCACCGATGCGTTGATTCGGAGACCTCGGGTTCGATTCCCGGTTGGGGCAGTCAAATTTTCATATACATATATTTGACCATTAATAAATCCTCTCTTCATATATATAGATGAAATATGATCGAACACAAGTACAAGTTATAGGCAAAATTATTTCATTTCAACAATAATAAGATTCGAATAGCCGTTCTTGTTTTTAAATAAATAACATTTTATTTAACACACAAACGTTTTCGCTGTTCTTAGCTACCTCACACCTGAAGAGCTAAGAACAGCGAAAACGTTTGTGTGTTAAATATAAAATGTTATTTATTTAAAAACAAGAAAGGCTATTCGAATCTTCTTATTGTCGAAATGAATATATATATATATATATATATATATATATATATATATATATATATATATATATATATATATATATATATATATATATATATATATATATATATATATATATATATATATATATATATATATATATATATATATATATATATATATATATATATATATATATAATATATATATATATATATATATACAAATTCACTGCTTGCAGTTTGAGCACTCTGGCATGGTTTTTGATGTCCCACATTTGTGTGGCATCAAGGGTGACTGTAAATAGCAGTTACCTTCATCCTGCTCATCAGCACTACACTGATGAGGCCCAAAAGGCCGAAACGGTACCGTCTGTAGTTAGATATCGCTCTATGACCTTTAGGTCATATTGAGCACTGTAACAGGATGAAAACCATTGTCGCTTATGCATTGTGCGCACGCTCACTGCTTGCAGTTTGAGCACTCTGGCATGGTTTTTGATGTCCCACATTTGTGTGGCATCAAGGGTGACTGTAAATAGCAGTTACCTTCATCCTGCTCATCAGCACTACACTGATGAGGCCCAAAAGGCCGAAACGGTACCGTCTGTAGTTAGATATCGCTCTATGACCTTTAGGTCATATTGAGCACTGTAACAGGATGAAAACCATTGTCGCTTATGCATTGTGCGCACGCTCACTGCTTGCAGTTTGAGCACTCTGGCATGGTTTTTGATGTCCCACATTTGTGTGGCATCAAGGGTGACTGTAAATAGCAGTTACCTTCATCCTGCTCATCAGCACTACACTGATGAGGCCCAAAAGGCCGAAACGGTACCGTCTGTAGTTATATATATATATATATATATATGTATAATTAGTTCTCATGCCCATATCTAGATCGTACCAAGCTATACACTGATGAGCTGTGGAACAGCGAAACACGTGTCTGTAGATATTGTACTATATATATATATATATATATATATATATATATATATATATATATATATATATATATATATATATATATTATATAAATTATGCGGCATTTAAGAAAGATAACATAATAACTAAACGTTTGCTATCGCGGCGTGGGATACACAGTCAAAAACCGCAAGCCTGCTGTGAAGTGCTGACAACAATCTAACATCTATTCTGAATGCACGCATACCCTATATAGTCTCAATGTCTCATGAAGGGTTCCGTTCCAGTTTCACATGAGGTCTTTAGTACAGGTTGTTTATGAGCTTGTTGAAAGCTATTTGAAATATAATAATATATTGTTTATACAAATTGGTGCAAACACATCATTTAGCCAGATTACAGGCAGCAGTGTCAGTAGATAACGACGACACAATCTGCGTGTTAAAAAGCAGGGAGACGAATATTTGAAATTCCGTCCAGTAGCGAGTCGGCTTTGGTCTAAATAGCGTCGGAAATTGGAGGGTTTAAGGGAGGACCAGTGAGACTTTTTCAAGTGTTTGAAACAGCCACACGCTAATAAGATAATCTGCAGAGGCGATAAACGGAAATTCCTTGTTTTGAAAGCTTTTGATTAAAACTATTTTGGCGAAATTTCCAGAACGATGTTGACGGTGAGATTAGAATCCATGAGATTTCTTCCTGTGATAATAATAAATTTCAATTAAACTTTAAATTAAATTAATTAAATTAAATTAAATTAAATTTCACGTTCTGACGTATTCTCATGTGCATCTATGAGAAAATCCTCCCAAGTGTGATGATGGCTGCGACACTGAGCAGACAACGGCAAAATAGAATCTATTTGTTTTAAACAATAAAAATTGAAGACAAACCGTTCAAAATGTTTATTGAAGCTCTAGGGGATTTCTGGGGCAAAGTGATCTGACGTGAGCTCAATAGATCATGGCTAACAACCAATGAGAACGCGCATATAGTAAACAGGTTAGTAATAAGAGATATATTTTGAAATAGCTGAACGCATTTATAGTTGCATCTCAACCTCTCGTATAAAAGGAACACTGGAAGGTCGGTATGCATTTTCGTGGGAGAAATTAGAGAAGATAAGTAGTCGATTAGGTTCTCGTTGATCTTTTTGTTGCGCACGGAGAAGTATAATTTCAGGATTATTTTAAGACAAAAAGCTTTAAAGAAAAAGATTATGTCGATATATTCATGCCAGTATATATAATACGATGGGAAGTAAATTGAGCGATATAACAGCCATTTGTAGGTTGTCCAAGGCCAACGGTGAACGGAAGGGATTACTTTAATTGCATGATGCTGATTGCTGCGCCTGTGGCGACCTGCATTTCAAGCCAAGGCATGTCGGAACGCACGATAGCAAGGTAAACGCGGCGCGAAGATCGGTAACCTGTCTTACTAGACCAAGCACCTATATTTGCAGTGCCAGTGGTGACCTGAACACCAAATTGGTTTGACAAAGTTAGGTCGTTTGTTATCCAAATACCCTGAAGATCTTTTTCTATTTCAAGATTTAATTCGATCAGCTTATCTTTATAAGGAGGTATATATGGATACTTGGTTAGTTGGTTAGCATCACGTTTTTACGGGTGATGGTTTGGGTTTATATCGTTTAAGTAAAGACCAGAGTGAGATGATTATTCACCGAGATTGTTCAGGTCTTCTTGAAGGCGTTCCGCATCAGATGAAGGGTCGATTGTCTTGAACAGCTTTGTGTCGTATTTGTTATTCCTATACTGAGCAACCTATAGGTCAAGTTGTATTTTATAATCTTATTTCAGGAATCTTGTTGTCCTATAAAAACAGATGGCTTTTATATGTTGTCAAGAAAAAATCTATTAATTAAAAATATTTTATAAATTCTTTCTTTTGCTCAAGATGGTTCTTGGAAATATAATAACAGTCTTCAGCATTTTGGTGTGGTCAGCAAGTTCAGGTATTGCGTTTATTTTGTTACTCTCAGAAAACAGTAATAGTTTAGTTAGGATTATTATTGCCCTGCAGCAAATAGCTTTAAACAGAGCCATAATACAACATAATTTTGAAAATATTTTAATTTAAAAACATTATGTTGTGTATGGCTCTGTTTAAAGTTATTTCCTGCGCAATAATAATTCTAAGGTATAGAGTTCGATTCCCGCATGGTTCTTCTATTGCGACGATTTTAACTCTAACATCCCCCACAAAAAAAAGAAAAAGAAGAAATTGGATGAGCGGATTCCCGAATTAAAGTGAAACATAGATCCAAGAATCCTAAGCTTAGAAAATAGCAACACTGCAAAAACCTTCGACACGCGGTTTGCGTGCCTGTCAGCAAGCGGGTCTTCATTACAGTAAGATTTATCCATTTCAATAAGTTGGAATAACTTAATGAGATAACAATAAAAGTAATGTACTTCATCGGCATTGTTTTATCAGACAGAATGGTAAATTGAACTGCTGAAATACTGAGCGTAAACAGTAAACATGGCCTGGGAGAGGTTTTATAAGAAAAAGCATATAATAATGAAACTTATAAATCGAAACTTAAATACGAAGCGTGAGGAAACGATGAGGCACACATGTATGGTTAGACAAGCTGATATTAAAATGCCTTCTGTATTATCTGCAGCCAAACTATCGAATGAGATCATTTATATGACTCTTGCTGGGAACTGAAGTGGCTAATGTTTTTATGATTTCATCACTCGTAGCCATTATAGTTCCATTCTCGTTTGTTGCTATACTCACCAAAGGTGTCGTTTGTCGTACTACTCGCCAAAGGTGTTGTTTGTCGCACTACTCGCCAAAGGTGTTGTTTGTCGCACTACTCGCCAAAGGTGTTGTTTGTCGCACCCCAAAGGTGTCGTTTATCGTACTACTCGCCAAAGGTGTTGTTTGTCGCACCCCAAGGGTGTCGTTTGTCGTACTACTCGCCAAAGGTGTTGTTTGTGGCACTACTCGCCAAAGGTGTCGTTTGTCGCACTACTCGCCAAAGGTGTTGTTTGTCGCACTACTCGCCAAATGTGTCGTTTGTCGTACTACTCGCCAAAGGTGTCGTTTGTGTTTCCCTAAAAAGGTCGACTACATGTAGTCAAAAATTCAGCATCTAAGTTGTCAGAATTAAACAAATTAAAAACGTCAATGTTTAGTTGTCAATTATTAAAGGATAGTTTGCATCAAACATTTGTGAAACAGATTTTACTTCTTCCAAACCAGGTCCGGCAAAACTGGCATATACTGGCAGTGAAATACGAAATGTATAGTGTGCAGCGAATACAGTCGCAGTACACGAACGACTTTTTTCTTTTGATTTATGAGCGCTCGTGTGCAACCAAGTAGAAAACCATTCAATTTGTTCAATAGAAAAGTCATCCGCACGACTATATTCGCTTAATCGAAATCCACCGCTTTAGCCTTATTAGCCAAAATTACGTCACAGTCATATAATAAAAGGAGGTATAGGAGTATTAAAAATACATAAGTTTGTGTTTTTATCCACCCAGCATGCTAAATAGAAACAATAAAGGGTTTCACGTATTCTCCTGTTGGAAGGTAAATGCTAATAATCAAAATAATTAACTTTAATTTGAAGTTGTCCTACAAGATGTCCGCTATGACGTCATATGAAAACCCTCTGTCACTTGCGGAGGATTAGATAAAAAGCGTCTATTCAGCGAAGTAGTGTCGATTAAAATAGTTGAAAATAAGATTTGTATCGTGTCTCTTGCGATCTCAATATCACCAGATATGAGTGTATTGTATAACTGGAGTTTTGACTCGGAGAACACACGCTTTCATGAGGATAACAGGATCTTTCATACAGATCAATTAAGAATTACAACAGTTCGATTTAACTAAGGTTACGGTAAAAGTTCAAGAAAGTTTCTTTTCTTCTTTCAATATCAACTCTTTTCTAAGCTCTAGCTCAACTGCATGTTTTCTTTCTCTGACGAAAATCATTGTTTCTCGTATGGGGCAGAGGCCGGAGGCGTTATGTTTTTATGCTCTCCAGGTGGGTAAATACATTGACAGTGAGAGGTATCTGGATAATCGGAGATCGGACCAATAGGATGAATTTGCAGCATAGAGACTCTTGTTGTTTCAGATGAAGGTGTTGTTTGGAGTGTGATGCGCTGTGCAGCCGTATTTTTAAAAACATTTTCCGTCTACTAAATAACTATAGTTCTTAACTAAATTGTCATGATAACGTAGCAGATATCGTTAGCTATAGTACAAGTTCATTATGTTATTTCGCATTTTCATCGATAAAATTAACAATAATTCTGATTTATCCTATTAGGCCTTATATGGCATGCAAGAACTCAAGTAATCAGTAATGTAAATAAAGAGTAAGCTGGGGCTTACGCTGTGGTTTCAATTTTAACATCTTCGTTCAACATATACTTACCGAGGGGCCTTGCATGGAGCGAGTATAGCGATACTTGGATGCAGGTTAAAATCCATCCAGGTGGTATCTGACCACCCCTCTCGGAATAGCTTGCACCTATCACACTAATTAATGAATTGGTGTAAAAAATGAACAAGTACCATTTATGGCTTTGATATAAGGGTGGGATGGTGGGTCAACAATTTTGGGCGGGCCCTCACACTTGTGTCTGACTCATGCTGATCAGCATTAGCGCGGACTAGCTTATACCCATCGAGTCGTACCAGTCTCTTCGCCCTATAATATGGACCCCTGCAGTCAATAAGCTTGCATCAATTATGTACGACGCCTAGTTACCTACTTATTGTATAACTTCACAAAACACAATACCTTGGTTAACATAACCCTGGTTCCAGAGGGAAGCGCACGAGCAAAAGTGGTGCGAGATCAAAAGCTTTTAGGCCTGAACAGAAATTTCAAGAGAGATAAAACTTCAGTTCTGATAAGAATTTTTATTTTAAGACAAAGGCTCTCGAAAAGATATATATACTACCAGGTTTAAGGTTTACTCTATAGATAAACTAGATAATGTTTCAGCCGCCTATTCAAGTAGTGTAAATTGCAAGGCATTCTATAATACATATTGATCCCAAAAACAAATAGCACTTGACATCCCTGTCAAGGACACTCGCCTAATGTCAAACTGGATCCTAAACTAATCCCTATTTTATCCCTATGGGAATTATGAAGGGATTGTGAAGGACATGCTTCGCTGATTTAGCTATAATAAGCTACGAGAGGACACATTGAAAAAATAAGCTTGTTTTCCTAAACTGATGTGTGCCAGGTAGAAGTAGATCTACACAAGAGTCAAGTTGAAATATCGAGTTGAGCACTGTTCATCTGGTTTGAAGCATGAATTTGCATGGATAACGTAGATGATTGTATGTGTAGACAGTTAACATTTTATAAGCTTTATTCATTGTACCTCGCTCGGTAGTCTCTTTCGAACACAACAAGTCTAACCTCTAGGTTGGACCTTGACCCGAGCTAAAATGACGTCAGATAGCATGATCGCGCACGTGTTGGAGTAAAGCTATCACGTGAAACATAAAAAAACATGAGCGTAAGGCCTAAACTATATCATCACTCTCCTCCGCAGAGGCTTCTTGCGCTTTTTTTAGAGTTCGGGCAAATAGTTTCGATTCTCTCCACGCGTCCCCAAAACACCCTGTGAGCCCAATACAAGCGAATAGCCCACCTATAGTATTACCCGGCGAACTCTAAAAAAAGCGCAATACACTTTGCCAGATGATTTTATGACAGTATCGGCTGCTTTGCCGATACATATATAGATACATAGATACAACTTTCTGAGTTACAACATTATAGATACAACTTTCTGACAATAGCGAAGTTGACCATAACAACTGGTCATGCTATGCAAATTTTGAAACGATTTACATATTCAGATCTTTAGAAATGTATTGTTTTCAAAATATGCAGATGTTTATAAATTAGCATAGCATGACCAGTTGCTATATGGCCAGCTTCGCCACTGCTTTCTGAACCAGAGCACATACACCATCCAATCCGTTGTGCATCACGTCGACGTGACCAATATTGCTCTTAGTATGTGACTGCCATGCACAGCGAGGCATGCATGACGAAGTTATACACCTTATATAGGTTTTGCCAATGCCGCGCGAATGATATTGTCTATGTTATCGTCAATGTCATCGTTTCGTATCGTAATATCTTCTAGTAGTAAGTGGGAGTTGAGGCCACGTTATAGTTGTTAAAAAGTATTGGAAAGTGGCGGAGGGAATTGTTCCATTTTGGTCGAGCAAGATAAAATGAAATAAAATTTGATGGATTAAAATCTCTATAGCAAAGGACAAGAAGAACTTGTTGACTTTATGGATGGATGGACATTTGTTTCAAACCGAGGTGCAAATTTTAACCACTTGGAAGAAGACATAGATTATAGGAATACTCATGTCCGTTGAAACAGCGTTGCCCACGCAAGAAGATCCAATGTTTCAGCCCACGTTCCAATGCATATACTCTGTTTACAATGTTACAATGGTACTCTTCTATTGTGTTTTCGTGAAAAGAAATGGCTTAAAGGACATTGGCAACAAAAATTAAGTTTGTCTAATATGAAAGAACTCGTAAAATGATCCGTATTTTACTTCGTTTTTGAAATATTTCAGTTTGTTTGATATGTAAATGAGATGGTCTCTGACGTCAGGTGCAGGGTAGAGAATATATTAGTTACATCTTCAAGTTTGTTCCACAAATTTCCTTGAAAATGTGCGTATAATAACTCCCCATGATAATAAACGTTGTCAAACTTAGCAATCACTGAGATATAATACATTTTTCAATGAGTGAAAATTCTCTGCCCCACACCTGACGTCAGAGACCATCTCATTTACATATCAAACAAACTGAGATATTTCAAAAACGAAATTAAATACGGAAAAGTTGTAAAAGGTGTTACTCTATCATTTTACGAGTTCTTTCATATTGGACAAACTTAATTTTTGTTGCCAGGATATATACTTGGATATTGTTGCCAGGAAATACACCTGGATATATACTTGGCTGTATAACGTTGTTGATCATTTCTTGTAGTTCAGCATGATTACCGTCCGTATTCCGTGAAACAGATCTGTGAAAACAGTATCCATCTCCTCGAACAAATAGCTCCTATCTTCCAAAACTATTTTTAAATACTAAATTTACCAGCTAATTAGTTTTGGACTATACTGAGCCTTTACTATAGATTTTCTTTGTACGATTTCTTGCTCTCGACCCCGCTGTTACACTTTCTCATTTCGGAATCCTACCGCGAGTGGCCCCAAGTCTAAATTATATAATAATTCGGCAGTCAGTTTTACTGTACCTTATTTATTTATTTATTGAATTTCCTGTGATAAATGCTGTAAACTTTACATTAACTGAACGATTTCTTTCAAATATGTTTGCTGAATGAGGAATGTAGTTATTTTCTTCCATCTATAATCGTCCGCAAATTATCGTTTTTATTTAGTTTTCTATACTCTCATGCATACCTCATTTTCTTCTCTTCCATGCAGTTATTGCCTCTATTTAGCATGAGTGGATATAAATATTAGCTTGTCTAACCATGCATGCATGCATGGACATCACTGCAGGTTCCTCCCCATAAGACATAAATTCATATCTTTGAGCAACTGCATATAGTTCTATTTATTATATGGATAATAAAATTACATACACATTTGGACTTGATGTACACAACATAAAACTGATTTCACAATAGTTAAATACAGCAATTAAACCGTGTTAATAATGGCTATGTCGCATAGGTGATTTAATATGAAATTTGCGATAAGCAAAGCTATATTGGCTCTGACTTATTTCAAGACTATTAAAAGGAGGGAAATATATATAGTGACGTAACTTTTCGATATACTGCACTTGCTACATCGAAAATTACGCCACTCGGTTCCTGGATGCATGTAGTATATATATATATATATATATATATATATATACTACAGCTGATGACCTAGCACATCCAAATAGGTATATAAACATCACAATCTTAAAGATGGGATGTGGGATATACCATGCATATACCATCAGCTTCATCGCGCTGACGAGCCCTAAATAGGGCGAATTGCTGATTGACCTTAGTTAAAACTGTTTTTTGCAGTACTGAGTGGATTATGACGTAAGACTTCTTGATGATATGTGTTTTAGAGCAGTGTGGTATATCCCACATCCCATCTTTAAGATTGTGATGTTTATATATATATATATATATAAAGTATATGTAAAATCTAAACTTTTACAGAACGGCATCTGTAAAAGTTTAGATTTTACATATACTTTATATATATATATATATATATATATATATATATATATATATATATATATATATATATATATATATATATATATATATATATATATATTATATATATATATATATATATATATATATATATATATATATATATATATATATATATATATAAACATCACAATCAAAAAGATGGGATGTGGGATATACCACACTGCTCTAAAACACATATCATCAAGAAGTCTTTCGTCATAATTCACTCAGTACTGCAAAAAACAGTTTTAACTGCGTGGACTGACAACTATAGATGAGCAGTGCCTAGGTCAATCAGCAATCGCAGACAGCTGTTTCGCCCTATTTAGGGCTCGTCAGCGCGATGAAGCTGATGGTGAATGGTATATCCCACATCCCATCTTTAAGATTGTGATGTTTATATACCTATTTGGATGTGCTAGGTCATCAGCTTCATCGCGCTAACGAGCCCCAAATAGGACGAAACAGCTGTCCGCGATTGGTGATTGACCTAGGCACTGCTTATCTATCTAGTTGTCAGTCCACTCAGTTAAAACTGTTTTTTGCAGTACTCATGAGTGGATTATGACGTAAGACTTCTTGATGATATATATATATATATATATATATTATATATATATATATATATATATATGTACTATTTACAACATGAGCGGCCGTGTTGTATCGGATATACACAAGCCGAAGGCGAGAGATTGTATATCCGATACAACACGGACGCGAATGTTGTAAATGGCTTGTGAAATTCAAACGTCTAAACGTTTATGTTTATCGAAAATATTGAAGATTCGAGCCATTTTAGCGGAGTAAATCGAAGTTAAAGTTTATGTAAATCAGCCGAAATCTGTATCACATATACAGATCGCCGTCATGCCACTGATTTGCTTTGTTTTTGCTTCATGAATTATTAATGAATTTCACAAATATATATATATATATATATATATATATATATATATATATATATATATATATCCATAAATTCCGTTATATATATATATATATATATATATATATATATCCATACTTCACCATAAATCCTTTCAACATGTAGTTTGATCGAGTGAAATGCCAAATATTACCTATAATATACCCAGAATCTTATCCCGGCATTACCCTGCACCATATATACAGAACTCGTGACTGGGCTCTCGGCAACGGCTTCCGTAGCTCAGTGGTCAGAGCACTGCACTAGCAATCGCAGGGTCGCGGGTTCAATTCCTACCGGAAGGCCGCTAAGTTGCATTTTTCGCAACTGGTCCCGGTTTGGTCTTAAAATGTATGTATTCCAACACTCGAAATTTTCCTTCACCATAAATCCTTTCAACATGTAGTTTGATCGAGTGAAATGCCAAATATTACCTATATATATATATATATATATATTATATATATATATATATATATATATTATATATATATATTATATATATATATATATATATATATATATATATATATATATATATATATATATATATATATATATATATATATATATATATACATGAAAGTATATATATGTATATATATATATATATATATATATATATATATATATATATATATATATATATATATATATATATGGCATTTTAATCTAATATCAGGACACAGCGGGACACATCCAAGAAGTCCTTCATGGGTAGAGACACATTGTGACAAGCAGTCAGAGGTTGTAAATGTGGTGCTAGTTTTGTAATTATTTCCATCGGGGGA
Organism: Chrysogorgia sp. JL179-B06; assembly: GCA_035772405.1. Taxonomy (NCBI): domain Eukaryota; kingdom Metazoa; phylum Cnidaria; class Anthozoa; order Scleralcyonacea; family Chrysogorgiidae; genus Chrysogorgia; species Chrysogorgia sp. JL179-B06. The sequence continues at coordinate 1,580,575 of JAYKKM010000054.1, read as the reverse complement.
AGCACATGTGGACATTTCCTGATATTCTAATAATGAATTGAAATATTTACAATTAAATAATCCATAATTTATTTACCATTTAAATAGATCTGATAAAACACGTGCTGCGAGTTTATTAAACGGCTTGAAAAACGATCCATTTGATAAGTTCATTGGCGTAGTAATTTTGAAAATCAATGTTGTCCAAGCCGAGAAAATCAAAGATAAAGTTTATGTAAATTAGGATGAAATTTTATCACATATAAAACCTACGACAGGGTAGTGATTTCCTTTGTGTTTTCCTCATGAATTATTAATGAGTATTTAAAGTAGTATTTAAAACACGAGAAGGAGCGTTTTATCATATTTAAAATGCGAGCGCGCAGCGCGAGCATTTTAGCTATGATAAAACGCGAGTTCGAGTGTTTTAAATAGCTTCAAAAACAATTGATTGTAATCACTAGGGAGTGTACTGGTTTTTATTTTCTATTAGAGGTAAATTGGGTTGATGTATGAAATGCAAATTAGCAGGAATTTTATATAAAGTTCGTAAAGACTTTATATAATTTTCATGCTGATTAGTATTCATGGCTTTTATCAGGTATAAAAGCCTTGCGCGTGAATAAATACGGAAATGTGATTGGACAATTTGGTTAATGAATATTAATGAGTTTTTGAAATATATTTAATGAAGTTCCAATGCAGTAAATCCTAATCACAATGCAATTTCGCTGGAAAACAAACATGGCGGCCAAGACCCAAGTCTTGTTGAAATATAAACTGAATTCTACTTTAGTATTGTCAGTAAATGATTGATGACTAATTCACTAAATGATTATTAATACTACGAGTAAACCTTTTCTGGCAATGGTTTCTCGTGCAATTTCAAAAAAACGTCCAATTGTGAGTTTCTCAAAGGACTCGTCCTTCGGACCGTCGTGCTATTTTGTTATTTTGTTATAATATTTTCCTATTTAATTTTAATTGACATGATGGTTATTCCGGAACTCACAAAATCCTTCTACGTCTTGTCCCAGCAGAAGCCCCACTCACTATAGTTTACAAATTCATCACAAACCGGAAATTTTATCGTGCTGAACTCTCACGTTTATCCACTATACTCGGATAATATAGTCTCTTATAGTCTATAATATAGTCTCTTAACTCAACGCCAGTGGAGGTCCAACTATACGTATCTTACTATATATAAAAAAGTCAAACTCATCATGATTTACCGGCTGATCATCCAATGGAAGTACTCTTTGAGTTTTTCTATTTCTTCGTTTTTTTAGTTGCAGTTACCAAGACTAGGTATTGCTTTGAGGGTGACAACTATTACAAACCTGGAGAAGAGTTTATCAGAAATTGTACTGAACTGTGTCGTTGCTATAAGAACGGTGTATCTCGTTGTGTTCCATTATGCCCTCTTTATGAAAAACACTGTCCATTTGGTGGAACAGATCTACATATACCTGATCAATACAGTCATGGCCAGTGTATGTGTAAAACCACCGTATGCAAACCTCGGCCAATCCCAGTGGAAGGTAAAATAGGTAGTTAAGACCATCGAGAATAAATTAATTAGAAAATAAAGTACAACTTTGATGATTATTCCTTAAATTCCTGGGAACGAGGTTGTATAGGGTATAGGTATACCCTGGCCAGACCCGCGGGTTGCAACAGATTAATTTTAAACAGACTTTTGTGGATGAAGTAAAACGCCAGTTTTTCGTTGGACTTTACTATTGTATAGCATTGTTGTATTTCCAAATTTCAGATAAATGTTTGATCAATGGACGTTTTTACAAGCCTGGTGAAGATTTTGTTTCCGCTGACTGCACTGGTCATTGTAGATGTAACGCTGGAGGACTTGTTCTCTGCGTAAGTCTTTGTCCGCCAGAGGGAATTAAGTGTCCACATGGTGAAAACCCAATTAAATTATTAAGGAAAGTTACAAACAGTAATTGCACTTGCCCTACCTGGAGATGTGTGAAAAAGCAGAAAAACGTGCAGATTTTCAAAAGACAAGGTATTTTTGATGATATAATGTTTCTGTTGATTAATTCGTTACTATAGATTATATAGTATTATAATAATGCTTAAAACCAACAGACAGCGAAGGGATTTTGAAACAACAACGGGCTTATTGTTGAAACACATTATATCATGGAAATAATTTTCGACGTTGGTTACGTCAGCTCACAGTATGATTCACAATAATTCAATGTATTTATACCAATTCTATTTTATCTAATTAATTTAATTTATTATATGGCTCTGTCTATACTGATCGCAGTTTCCTTGCCACCTGATTGTATGGTGCTCGTATACAAGCGGGCTTAATTGCATATACAAACCAGTATATAGACTATAGTCACAACTTTAATTGATCAGTGAAATATAATTTAATAAAATAAAGATTTTTACAATATGACAGTGTTGAAATGTTACTGAAAGTGTTTTAATGAATGCTACTTTGATTAAAAGTTGGCAACTAGCTCACAGGTGATTGTATATTTGTTGTCTCGACCGCCGGATAACAGCATTCGTATCAAAAATTAAAATAAGGTGATATATAATAAAAACCTTATTATCCTCATTTTACTAGGTTTTTACGACAAAATTAATCTAGCCTTAGTTAGACCTTTATCAAACACAGAGGCAAATTTATATATATTATAGAAAACCTCACCTTGCGCCAGGTAGGTTGGAAAATCCGGAATCCGGAATGGAATCCGGAATGTTATCCGGAATCTGTAGGAATCGTCATAATTAACATAAAAACGGTTTTCATAAAATTAGTAATATAATAATCAACTATTAATTATTAACTATTAAAATAATAATAACTAACCAATATGTCAACATAAATGGTATAACATCTTTAATATTTTGGCTTGCAAGAAGTTTGTTTTGTACGAATTTGTTTATGATTACAGGTTTCGGCTTCATTATTAGTATTAGTATTTTTGGGGTTCCGCAAAATTGCGCAATAATATTTCCCATCTGGCTTTTGCGAACCGTGCGGCATGTTGCGGGTCAATAGCCGAACAAACATTCAACAAATTCAAATAGATATTTACCTTTAACGACTTCAGCTTTTGCGAAGACATGACGAGAAAAGAAATCTCAAACACTGGTTCCAAAATAACGCACACAAAATAATGGCCAATGGCGATGTAATGTTATCTTCCACTTACCGTTTTCTCACTCTCATGCAGTATGCCAGTTTGACATGCCACGAAGGGGGTAAAGGAATCCATACTCCACGGAAATTTATTAAAATCGCGCAAAACACGATAAAATATCCTCATAATTTGCATTTTAAGGGAGCATAGTGCCCTAAATTTCAAAATAGCAATATATAAAAAACCTTAAATCAATAAAAAACGACCAAACAACAATAACATTGGCGTTTGCCGTCCATGCACTATAACTCCCCCCTTATTTCTGCATAACAGATCCATTTAAGCAAGTCTATTAAAATGCCTTGCCATCCGATTTGTTATCGGATAGATAAAATCTGATCGTGTGAATATGGAGCGGTCAAGTACCGGGTGCGGTTGTCACTCAGAGTTCATTGTCCCACAATCCAGAATTACGTTTTTGACCTGGCTTATATGCTTTTACGACACTCTCCGTGATAGTATTAAGCTAGGTAATGTTTCTTTACCTATCTATAAGGCTGACCTTTAACTTTTGGTAGTGGCGTCTCATGCAGGCGATTTTAGGCGTAAACACCATAGATCGATTCAGACTAGTTGTCGGGTAACGGTTGACTTTTCAAGACTTATTCAAAAGCGCCTCGCGTATTATACTGTACTATATCGACAATTGGGGAAGTATTGCATTGCATTGTTTCGATATTTTTGTTGATGTCAAATCATAGTGGTAATTAGGCATGATGAAATTCATGCACTCATATAATATTAAACGCACGCAAGATACTCGCGCGGCTTGCCTCTATAGACAAATACAACGCCCTTTTGTCATTTTCTGCGGTTTGCAAAACATGCATAGCGAGATTTGCAATGACGCGTTGACTCATTCAATGATTTTGATAGAATTATAATTTCTTGTAGCAAGGAGACAAGGATCATTATTGAAAATACGCTTTGATTATTCTATTTTGTGTGATATTAAAAATTAAAAATTAAAAATTAAAAATAATAATAAAAAAATATTTAAAAAGTTCGTACAAAACAAACTTCTTGCAAGCCAAAAGATGTTATACAATTTATGTTGACATATTGGTTAGTTATTATTATTATTTTAATTGTTAAAAATTAATAGTTGATTATTATATTACTAATTTTATGAAAACCGTTTTTATGTTAATTATGACGATTCCTACAGATTCCGGATTCCATCTGGATTCCGGGTTTTCCAACCTACCCCTTGCGCCATGCTTTTTTATTGCAATGCTCATGACAGCTTCCGGAAGTATCTGCATGGGTGATGTCTACGTTTCAACTACTTTCAACCACACTTCAAAAAACATGTGGACGGAATAGGCAAAAAAATGAAGTAATATATTTGTGAGGTATCAATGTTTTTATAGCACTAACTTCTCATAAGTGCGCACAAAATCGCAAATGTTCTCGGTTACTGCAGACTCTTTCGTGGCGTATTCACAAGAAACCTACAGCTATAATACAAATCAAATATCTAAAAAGGTTGCTGCCGAAATAGCGTGTATTAAGTGGTCTAATGTTTCGAGCGAAGGCCCTTCTTCAGAGAGTGAAACGACGTTGACGTTTCACTCTCTGACCAAGGGCCTTCGTTCGAAACGTTCGACTACTTACACGCTATTTCGAAAGTACACCAACCTTTTTAGATCATTGATTTGTATTTCTACACTGCCTACGCAGCACAATACGTTTTACAGCTATAAAATATATTTCATTTATGTAAAGTAATTTAATGACCATTTGTTTTCTATCGCCGACCATCAAATTGACCAAATCAATAATTCCATCCCTCAAAATCAAATATAGACCTTTTTCATAAACATGGTTGCCAGCAAGGAAACGAGGCCCTTGGATATTTTGCTTTTTTATTATTCCATATCTATAACACACATGTGTAACCAGGCGCGGATTTAGAAGTTAGTCGCATAAATTAGACACTTCATGAACAACCCTATTGGTTATGCTTTTCTTAAGAATAATTCAGAACAAAAACCTATCCAATAGGATTGTTATTCACAGGTATTTTGAATTGCAAATTCTAAATCTAATTTATGCGACTAACTTCTAAATCCGCGCCTGGTGTAACTACCAAAAATTTCTGCAACCTTAGAAATAATGGAATTGATAAAACCAACACCATACACTTTATATTGCTCCCCTGATCATCAAAATATAGGGAATTTAATTTAATATCTACAACAGCAACCTCGACGACGACGTCATTCAAAACAAAATAATGATTCTTCAAAACAAAGAGAATGAATAATGAAAGAGTATAATCTCAACACCATCCTCGTTATGTAAACAATGTTACCCTGAGCATTTTTATGTCTTCAGCACGACGTTAACTCACAGAGTGATGAACTAGCTGTTCCATTCACTTTGACACAAACACTACCGAAACGTTTTGGAAGTCATAAAACAAGCTTCAAGTATCAAATATGGTAGTCAACTAAACTTGGCTTCTTTTAAATGCTAAAACTTATATTACTTTTTAACCGTCGTCGCTGTCTTTCATCTTAAACAGCGAGCGATCGCATAAAAAGGACTCCCCCCGTCCAAAGCTCTTGAAAATTGGAAAAGAATGGCCGATTAGGCGACCGTAACTGCGGTGTTTGAAAAATAGGCGGCTTTTTTCCTTTAATAATTTTTCCAAAATCCAAAGTATATTTAAAGATTGTAGAGCTGTATTTTAGTATTGGAACATAGCCCTTTTATTACACTCCTGATGGATTGTATCGCACTGCATTCTTATTTTCCTGTTTTTGTGACTATACTCACATTATCAATTGTCTTCGTCTTTCCATTTTCTCTTTCGTCTTCTTATCTCATGTAGAAATTTGTGACACAATATAGCTATATTTAAAACCTATTTTGACTATGGTTTTATTATTTTGTGCCATTTTAATTCGAAATTATTGAATGTTTTTGAAGAAATCGGTTAGACAAGCGAAAAAAATGTTTATATGCAATGAAAATCATGATTCATCAATGAGAATCAGGATCATGCAATCATAAAATCTCGCTCAACAAATGGACCAATAAAATAAATTATCTTGCCAGAGGGAGGTTCCTCAACCCTTGTCCTTGGTCAAAGGTTTTCTAATACTTTAATTATAATACTTCTAGCCAGCTCTGACGACGACACATGTACATCTGAAAGTGGAATTACATATGACATTGGCCAGGTGTTCATTGACAAAAATTGCACTTTAATGTGTCATTGTCGAGATGGTGGCAACGTTGCATGTCAACCTCTTTGTGATTATCAAGAATGTGCACCTTTTGAAAAACACGAAGTTATACATGTCCCTGTTCTTTTACCTAATGGTGATAATGGACGAAGTAATTGTTCCTGTCCCATAACAGTTTGTGAGCCTATCGAAGGTGAGAAATTAAAACTTTCAGTTCAAAAAAATAAAACAGTCCCCAAGCTGCCACGAGTGACGTAACGTGACCGCGTTAGCCTCTATAGGTATTTGACAATGTTGACAATGTAGATTCCCTGGATTTCAGGTTTTATATCCAGCCTGTGAGTAGCCTGCGAACGCAGCCGCCTGCGAGAAAACTTGAGAAATCCAATTTTTCGGGCCTTTCTTTTGCTAATGAATAATAATAATAATAATAATAATAATAATAATAATAATAATAATAATAATAATAATAATAGTATTTCTATTTTCTATAGCGCTTAAACTATAGATATTCTAAATTATTATTATTTACAACAACATGTCAGTATGATGCAATCATTAATAAATATATATATAAATAAAATGTCAATACTAGAAAATACTAATGATGAATAATATAGGAAAATATAATAAAAACTAAAATAACATAATAAATTACAAAACTAATACTATAAGGCAGAAGATAATTGACTTGTAAAAATTAAAAATCAGTGTACTAAATGTCCAAAATGACCAATGAATTCGCAGACTCTCTAATTATTTCATAATTCTGAAACTGAAATACCTGAAATTCAAAGCTGCATGTTGGCAAAAAGTTTTAGTTGCATGGGTCAAGACGTTTCTAGCCCACCATATAGTTATTTGGTTACCATGGTGACTTGTATGTATGATGTTCCTGTGTAGTATGTACTGGATCCAGTTTGTCTCCTAAAGTAGGTTAGCTAGCGGGAAACATTTGTTTCTGCCTATAACAGGGTATTTTTAAAGTGCCTATTTGTGGTTTGGGGATTTTACATATTCGTAATCTTTTGGTAACGAAGAAGAAATGTAATATCGTCAAATCTCACAATATTTCCTCAGTTTTGCTCACGCCAAGTCTAACTAAATATCCTTCTGTCCTTTTAACATTCATAATAACTTTCTTCATATTTCAGTCCTGCTTTCCCAGATCAGATTTTGCCCGAATTTAATACTTCCATTGTCTATTTTTGCCCAGCTTATGTGGTTTTTAAACATGTTTGGGGTGTCACACTACGACACCCTCACCTCCAGTAGCGACACACAACCAATTATTGCCCGGGCCAGTGCCCTGGTGAACCAACACTTGGCTACGCCAATTGATATGCTTCCATATGCCAAAGGCCTATCCGAAAAACTCAAGAAAGCACCAAACAAATACGGAATTAAAGTAGCTCACAAACCCATCAAAACTATCGGCTCAATATTTAGGAGACCTAAGGACAAACTCGACCGTAATAGCGTAGAGTCTGGCTGCTATTAATAGCTCAAAATGCGGACAAACAAACCAAATTTGACTCACAAATGATTGCAAATGAGCTATTTTCTTTGGTCAAAACTCAAAACTGCAAAACCTCAAACTCTAAGTGCGAAAAGCATGATGGGAGCTTGAATGTGCAGGCTAATTATCGCGGGTCGCTTTACGCTCGTGGCATTTTGTATCACATGCACAACCCGCAATAATTCAAACTAACCTACACACGCAAGCTCCCATCATGCTTTTCGCGCTTAGAGTTTGACGTTTTGTGGTTTTGAGTTTTGACCTTAAAATTAGCTGTATACAGAACTCGAACTCGTGACTAGGCTCTTGCACTAGCATCGCAGGGACCAGCCGGAAGGCTTTGATGTTGCATTTTTCGCAACTGGTTCCCATTTGGTCTTAAAATTTATCATAAATCCTTAGAATATATATATATATATATATATATATATATATATATATATATATATGGGCAGCTTACAATTGGTATTGGTGTTTTCTACTAGGCCTATGATGCCTTCAGAAAATTTACATAACAGAAGAGAATGAACGTCACAATAACATATACGTAGGAAAAAGTGAAATTATTTACTTTATGTAAATAATGAAATTATTTACTTAATGTCCGGTTTGTGTGGAGAACAGAGTAGTTAGCCAAATATCGTAATAGCTTCCACAAATTCGGCATAAACAACGTAAATTTGCTATTATACAATACAATACTTAGCTAGTGCTACAGTATAATTTGAATTATTTTTTCCAATTATACATTCATAAACTTAATGTATCTTTATATCTTTCAGACAAATGTATTGTGGGCGAACATACTTACAACCCTGGAGATGAATTTATTTCGTCGGACTGCTCTGGCTATTGCAAATGTTATCCAGGTGGGAGTGTTGTCTGTGCAAGCCTTTGCCCACCAGAAAATATTGCCTGTCGACATAATGAAGATAAAATTACTTCATCACGGAAAATACCAAACAGTAATTGTAGTTGTCCAACATGGAGCTGTTTTGAAAAAAAACATCAAGGTATTTGATCATCATTAATATAGTCTTATTCATCGCTATTCTATATTAAGCGCTTTACAACATTTCTAAAAATAATATTACAATATTTCTAAAATTAATGTAATTAATAGTAAATTAAAAATTAAAAACTAATATTTCAATATTTCTAAAACGAATGCAAATACTCATAGATGACAAATTGTATACAGCTATGAAAAGATGTATATTTAACTCAGACTAAACATATTTAATTGTCAATGAGACGCTCTAAGTAACTCCATTAAGCTACTGAGACTTAGATGGAAGATGGAGAGCGTTGGTTGCAATGTTGTACTGGTTTCGAAATTGTTATGTACTATTTTATTTTATTTATTTAATCAAATTTCAAATTTACATTATTATATTGAGTATAATGAAAATTTGTTTAAAACAGAATTAAGACAGTTTAAAACAGAATTCAAGATTCCATAGCATAAACCACCAGTAGAATTAACTAACATTATTTACAAAATGAATGAATAATAATTATTATAAAGTGTTTGAATCATGTGAAAATTTAACATAATAGTAGTCAATTAGTTTGTTACGAAAAGTAGATAAAAGCTGGTATTCTCTAATACATAACGGTAAAGAACTCCATAAACGACAGACACGTATAAAGTAAGAGTTTTTAAAGGACTTAGTTCTACAGAAAGGAATCGTCAGAGTAAGATGGTCAGTATTTCTAAGAGGCTTAGTACATGAGCGAAAAGAAACATATTGAGAAATATCAACCCAACACAGACTCCTGAAACACTTAAAGAAAAAAATAATGTCACTAATTTCTCTACCATAGGCCAACTATATATCGGTAACGCTGGCTTTGGTATGTTATGTTATATATGGTATGTTATGTTATATATACCGATAGTTAACACTTGGATTAAGGAAAAGTTATGGTAAATTATGAATGTTGAATCATATAGGCTTTTGAGATCCAACCGGGACCAGTTGCGAAAAATGCAACTTCAAGGTCAATTATGGCTGGGAATTGAACGGCTTCTGCAGTAGCTTAGTTGGTTAGAGCGCTGGTCTAGAGATCTTGGGTCGCGGGTAGAGAAAAATTACCGATAAAACGATTTGATTAATCGGTGGCCGATCATGACACATAATCACCGATTAATTCGACGTCAAAAATGATCTACCTGGCTGCAACCGCTCGACTCCCTAATCTCCCGATTTACGCAAGATGTCATTTAATTTATCAGTTTCGCGCTTATGTATCAACTAAAAAGACTTATTGCTAACGCTTTGATTGCACTTAAATTTCATTTCATTGCATTTAAATTTTTCGCTATAATTGCCTGGTTCGTGGCAATCTCTTTCCCAGAGCCTTCGCCGCGCGGCGGAAGAGCGAGATTGGGTTCGTGCCTAAAAATGTCGCATTTCCAGGTCAGACTTGGAACATTGCACGAAGTGTGCAACTTTTCAAAACAATTCACCAGTAGGAAACGCAAGATATTTCAAGTGAAGATCAAAGTCAAGATGAAACGTGTACCATTTTAATTCTGTTTTTTCAAATTTTTCAAATTTTGTTTAATGTTAAAATTATTAAATTTGGCTACATTGACAAAACCATATGAACAACATCACATTTATTTTTTACTAAAATGTTTTCGAAGCAATTCCTAAAAGACTGTATGTGAAGTTTGACGAAATTT